>CM046440.1:36874776-37052418 GCA_025506505.1 Flaveria sonorensis | reverse complement strand
GACTTAAAACGAATTAATGAAGAGCTTAAAATAAACGAGTCAAAATATTTTGTTAAATTAAATGAAGCTTTAAAAGAAAATAATCATTTAAAAAGAATCATTTTGGAAAGAATGTTGAAATTAATACTTTGACTGAAAGGGTTGCACTTGCTGAGTTGAAACAAGCAAACTTCAGTCAAAGCTTGATAAATGAAAAATATCTGGGATGAAACATGATGATTATACAAATCTCAAAGGGGGGCTAGGATTAAAACAGGTTTGGTTATGATGGCTAAGGTTTATCCTCTCCTAGCACTTACTATTATTCACCTATGCGTATTCCGCATCCTTCTAATGATTTGATCAAAATAGACACTAACAGTATGTCTGCAGATTTAGAAGGTCTGAAAACTAAGCATGTACGTGAAGACTATGGTTATGGACTGACTAGCGGGCTTGGATGCAATAGTCTTAGTACACCTGGATCTCGGCACTTTGTTTTAGATCATAAATCTAGCTTAAGTTCTGTTTTTGTTTCAAAACAATCTGTTTCAGACAATGTTTCATCTTGTTCTAGTGATGTTTCTATTTCCTCTTTAGATAATTTACATTTAATGATGATGTTTCTTTGATTGTGTTGATGTTGTGAATGATTCTACAGTGAAGAGTGAAGAGAAAATTAAAAGTAATTGTTTTGAAAAATTCTTTTCTCACCCCATCCCATCTTTTACCCCAACTAATATTTCATCATCAAGTGAAAGGGTACACATCATATCTCATGCAAGTACAAGTGGTACAAGTACCACATGTACTTCAGATGAAAATTCATCATCTTATGTAAATAATCATTCTTTTCTAAATAAAAACAGACCCAGAGACATGTATATGACTTATTGCGATGTTGATTCTAGATTCTGAATGTGATGGAGAGATATACATTGATAAAATTCCTACCTTGTTGCATAACAGACCTAGATTAAAATCACATTGTTTTAGGTGTGGTAAAGATGACCATAGTTAAGTATTGTCCCGAGCTTCATCATAGACATGTTAACGGATTCATTTGGAAGTAGATTAACCCATTTGGTTAATAATTTCTTTGCAAGAAATCATCTACCCACAACCTAAAGTTGTTCAATCATGGGTTCCAATTTCACCTGGTTAATCTATCTTTGTATTCTTGAAGGAGTCAACCACTAAAGCTGTAAATAGTGTATGATGTTGATAGTGGATGCTCCAGACACATGACGGGCTGAATGATTTATTGACAAATTATCGAATAATCAATGGAGGATATGTCGCGTTTGCCAGCGACAAATAAGGAGGAAAAATGATTGGCCAAGGAGATGTTTCCGACGGCTCTCTTACTCTGGAGAAAGTGAATTATGTGCCAGAGCTAGCTTTCAATCTGTTGAGTGTCTCTCAGATTTGCGATAAGGATATTCCGGTCTTGTTCAAGTCCAATGAATGTCTCTTTCTAAAATTGGAGATCGATATTCCAAAGGAGATTGTGCTTATGCGGGATCTGAGAAAGAATGACACATATCTTCTTGACATGGCTTCAAGAGAATCAACGTCTACGGTTACCTATCTTCTATCAAAAGCTTCCATATCTGAGTCTTTCCTATGGCATCGCAGATTGGATGATTTTTCCAGGTATTCCTGGGTGAGATTTCTTGCCTATAAAGGAGAGGCTGCTAAGGAGCTGCAGAAGTTGATTCTTTCTATTGAGATGATAAGCAAGATGAAGGTTATGGAGATTCGAAGTGACAATGGTACCGAATTCAAAAATCAAATTTTTTGATTCGTTCTGTGCTGGTAAAGGTATTCTAAGACAGTTCAGTGCAGTGAGAACACCTCAGCAAAATGGTGTTGCTGAAAGAAAGAATCGCACCCTCATTGAAGCCGCTCGTACTATGCTATGATGAGTCCTTTTTACCCATCATCTTCTGGGCAGAGGTGGTGAATTGTGCTTCATATGTTCTTACCAGGGTGTGATCGTCAAAGAAAAATGAGACTCCATATGAACTGTTCCATAAGGGAAGCCTTTGATTGATTTCTATCAGCCATTAGGATGCTCGTCACACTTTACTGAATACCCAGGCACAGAAGATGAAATTCGGTGCTTTGTGTCTGAATGTTACTTTGTTGGCTATTTATCCTCTCAGAAAGCTATTATGGGTGTAACAAGAGACCCGTATTGTTCAAGAGACTTTCTCTATTGATTGGCAGGAATCTAATTCGTTTGATGTCCGATCCGAACCCGTATGGTTCTTTGACTCCAATACGGTTTTCAACTCATTTAATCTTCCAGTTTTTGATGATGATATGTCCACTTCTACTATTCAAACAAACATCATCCTCCAGATCCATTACCCATCGTTACTCCCATTATTCAACCTATTCCTCATTCATCACCTGACAATGTTACATCTGTTGACATTGCATCTTCTTCGTCATCCTTTGACATTCCCCTCCACCTGTTTCCGCTTCTCTTCCCTCGTCACCTACATCTACCTCTCTCAGCCTGTTCCATCCATATCACCAGTTGACTCTAATCAACCACCTTAAATACCCTACCTTTAACCATTGATTTCAAAACTTGAAAGACCACCCATGATAACATATAGGTTCCATTACCGATGGAGTGCGGATGTAGAGTCAATCTGGTTTGATTAATGTATGCCTATTCTCTTGTTCTATATCCCAAATCGTACCGAATAATGTTCATGCAGCCCTTCAGATCCTTGTTGGGTTGAGTCGATGCAATTGGAGCTACAACAATTCAGTAAGCTCAAGGTGTGGACCCTGTTGATCTCCCACCAAACAAATGCCCAATAGGCCACGAAATGGGTGTTCAAGAACAAACCCGATGACCGTGGTATTGTGGTTAGAAACAAGTCAAAGATGGTGGTTCATGGATTTGTTCAAGAAGTGGGGATTGATTACTCAGAAGTCTTGCTCCCGTAGCCCGTCTTGAAGCTATTAGGATTTTTCTCTGGCTCATGCCGCAACAATCAGTTCAAAGTCTATCAAATGGATGTCCAATGTGCATTTCTCTATGGAACATTGACGAAGAGATATACGTGTGTCAACCACCAGGGTTTGAGGATCCCAACTTCCCCGACAAAGTCTACAAGCTTGATAAGTCCCTTTTATGGCCTTCATCAAGCTCCTCAGATCTGTACGAGACTCTAAAACAGTATCTTTTAAGCAATGGTTTTTCTCGTGGCACCATTGATATGACATTATTCACGAAGGAAGTGGATGGTGAGATGCTAATGTCGGGAGTTTGAGGAAGTTATGTGTAGCCGTTTCAAAATGAGCATGATGGGGGAGATGTGCTTTTTCCTTGGGTGCAGGTTTAACAAAAACCAAAGGGAATTCTCATTCATCAGGAGAATTATATTAAAGACATTTTGAAGAAATTTCAAGATGGATGATGCTCCTCCTAAACTCACTCCATTCACTGCTCAAACTTGCCTCACTCCAGACGAGAATGGGAAACCCTGTTGATCCTCATCTTTACAGATCTATGATCGTGTTCCCTTATATATCTTATAGCAAGCCGTCCTGACATAACCTTTGCTGTAGGATACATGCTCGATACCAATCTGCCCCGAAGGAGTCTCATGAAAAGGCAGCCAACGGATTTTTCGTTATCTTAAAGGCTCTTCTCGTTTAGGGCTTTGGTATCCTTATGGTGGGAATTTTGACTTACATGCTTATTCTGACGTGATTTAATATGGTGCAGGTTAAACAGAAAATAAACGTTTACTGGTGGATGTCAGTACCTAGGAAATTGTCTTGTATCATGGCAGAGCAAGAAACAGACATTGTCTCTCTTTCCACGGGGGGCAGAGTCCATTGCTACTTCAAGCTACTGCTCACAAGTGCTCTGGATACAACATCAGATGATTGACTACGGCATCAACTTTCTCCACACACCGTTGTTTCTGTGACAACGAAGCAGCCATTGGCATCGTAAAGAATCCTATCCATCATTCCCGAACCAAGCACATCGAGACACGGATTCATGCAATCAGTGATGCTCAGGAGAGGGTTTTATTGATATTATTCCCATTGATACTAAAAATCAAAAGCAGATATTTTCACTAAAACATTTGATAAACCTTGTTTTTATGAATTGATCTCTATGCTAGGATTAATATCATTTTAAAATCCATTTTTCTTTAAATCTAGGTCATGTGAATATTGTTTATACTTTGTTTTTCTTTTTCATCTTTTTGGTTAGCCCCATAGCTCTTTTCTCTCATTTCACATAATAAAAAAAACAAAAAAATAAATAAATATATCTATATATATATCTATATATATATTATATATATATATATATAATATAAAAAATCTTTACCTTGAAATTTCTTCAATCTTGTTGATTTGTAAAATTTCGGAGGAGAATAATAAAACGGTTTCCTTCTTGTTCTCTATTGCAGAATTATCCTAAATAAAATTTGCTGACAAGGATGATGTGAAGGAAGTCATAGTATTGTGTTGGGATATGCTTGATAGGTACAGCCAGAAAGCGAAGTAGACAGTAATCTCGTGGCTAAACTAACAGAATAAGAAACTTGGTGATTCGGATAATTTCCTTTACATTTTTGGCCTTCACAAAGTTATTAGTCCTGTTCAAAATGGGTTGAGAACATGATATTTCTGCTTGATTTATATTTTAACAAAAGTATCCTTATTTCTTTTTTCCATCCTATATCAAAAGCTATATGCTTGTTTTTCTTTGTTTCTAAGAAGCTCCTATCTGTATTCTTTCTCGTGTTTATCTCCTCTGCTATGTGTGAACATTGACCTGGAGTGATGTTCTCCTTTGCTGTACGATAGTACTGACCTGGAGCTCTCATCGCACAATTTGATGATCTTCTTTGTTATACGTAAGTATAGACCTAAAGCTCTCATCTGAAAGACTCAATTGATCAACTCCTCTGTTATACGTGAGTATAGACCTGGAGCTCTCATCATTTGATGTCTATAAGGAATGTGCTTCTTTTGTAAAAGGATCTTTGTTACTTTTAAAAAGGAAATAGTCAAACAGGATGTGTCATTTGTTCAATATATCATGAGGACAGGATAATTTTCTTGCCAATGTCTGTGGGGACTGAGTCATTCAAGTGTTCTTTAAATGAACAAAACATGATAACTGTAGCTGCGGTTTACTTGTTGAAAAGAAGAAGGCACGGACTTAAAAGGACAAGTATATCAGCAATTCCACCACCGAACTATGACTCTCCAGAAGATCTCTTAGCTTCTCGTTCTCTCTATCCTTATTTTTTCTTCTTTTATTATGTTAAAAATATGTGAAGTTTGGTGAGGTCTTGTGGGGCAAATTCTTTAATTCTTTTTCTAAATTTTTTATTTATATGATTTTTAAAAGGTAAATAATTTTTTTTTTAAATTTTAAGTTTCCAGCGAAATTATACTTTCGTTGATAGTTTCGCAGAGTGATATTGTAGATTTGCCGGCTCTTTCGCTCAAATCAGAGTCATTTCTGACCAAAGATTATACGGGCGAAACTATAGTTTTGCTGCAGCGAACTATAGTCTATATATCACTTCTTGCGAAACTAAGACTTCTTTTTCGCTCAATCGAGGTTTTAGGTCTTTGAGAGTATACCGTGTCTATCTCGAACGATTCTGAGATTGTGTGTGTTTGTTACATGTTTGATGGTTGTTTAAGCACCTAATGTGAGTTTCGAACCTTGGACAAGAATTTAATCTAGGTTTTATCAACTCATTTTGAACCGATTGGCTGAGACTCTTCGGTACCTTCGCAGTTCTTACTGCGAAAGTATCGATAGTCCAGCGAAACTGAACGAAAGTTCAACGGTTTTTCAGCGAAACTATGAAGTCATGCGGTCCGAGCGAACTTAACAATTTCGCTGGTCAAGTTTCAGTTTCGCTGCGCCGAATTTATAGTTTCGGCGTGCCGAATCTATTGCTCTGGCATGCCGAAACTGCTTCATGCTTGTTGCCGAAATTACATTTTCGCCTGCCGAAACTACTGTTTAGGCTAGAGAAACTATACTTTCGCCTAGCAAATTTAAATTGATTTTTCTACATTTTTATTCTTTTTAATTATTTTTCTTTATTATTTTTTTAATATATCTTTCTAATGCGTTTCATCTGCTTTTCAGATTATATGGCTAATCTAAAGTTTGACGAGAGGAATAACATCACGGCCATCTTGGATGATACACATCCCAAAGCTGCGGGATTTAGAGACTATATCCGTTGGCTTCAGAGATCACCCATTGCATATGCGGTCACTCATTCTCCCCCACCTCTACGATCTACAGATCAGAGATTTCTGGCGCACTGCCGAGTACGACACCAGAGCCAATCCTCAGAGGATTGTTGCGAGAGTATTGGAGGAAGACATTGTTATTACTGCTGAGATCATTTCACGCGTGTTGAGACTCCAAGAGGATAGTGGGGATGAAGTCGTGTTGACAGACCAGGAGGTTTTTGATGCATTCAGGAGTATTGGATATGAGGGCCCTCCTTTTGGCACTAGAAAGGATATCAAGAAGTCCTTTCTGTCCAAGGAGTGGAGATATATCACCCATGTCTTCATCATGTGCTTAGATCACTGAAAAGGTGGATCCGATGGGCTAAATCTTGACTGGGCCAAAGCTATGGTTATATTTTGTAGAGGGCAGAAGGCCAATATAGCCCAACTCATCTTTGACTGCATGGCAGAGAATGTAATGGTCCTAAAGAAAGATAAATGGCAGTTGTATCCTCGATTTCTGCAGATGATTATTAATGATCTTATTCCTAATGTACCGAGGCACGAGGAGATAAAGAGGTTAGTGCAGATGAACACTCGCATTTTTGCCGACTGCTATGCGATAAGGCACGATTTCAGTGGGAAGATTACACATCTGCTGGAAAATATGTACCCTCCTGAAAGATGGAATTATATTCGGAGGGTGGTTGAGTCAGAGGATAAGAGGGCTAAGGAGACGAGACATAAGCAAGTTGAGTCAATGAAGAAAGAAAGAGGTATGCTAAGGAGAAGGATTATGACTTCGAAGATGAGATTCATGAGGCTGAGCAAGAAGTGAGGGCAGAGAAGGAAAGAAGGTCAAAGAAAAAGGCTGAGGAGGGGGTCCGAGAGGAGGACTAAGCACAAACATCAAGCATTCACTGAGACCCAGAGAAGGGAGGAGAGAGTTGGTCTGGATGAGGATGTTATTAGGTACCTCAACTCCTCTTTAGCTAATGAACTGAGTATAATTAAGACCAAGCTGACCAATCAGGAGCTGAGAGAGAAACAAAGGATGAGATGCTTGAGGGGATGACCAGGATGATGTTAGATCAGCAGAAGTTGATAAAGAGATTACTGACAGAGGTCAATGAACTTAAGGTAACAGCCAGCCTGCCCAATCAGCTAACTCAATCTGAGATATAGATGATATGACTGATACTGCTAAGTACCAATTTCTCAATGTGGGTACATCCTCCAGGGCAGGAGAGGGCACTTTTGATGCAGGAGCCGAGGAGGCTGGGGGTTCAGGTGTGAGAAAGGATGTTGAGACTGAGAATGTGACGGGGAGGTCTGAGAATGTAAAAGAGGTGATTGAGGCTGGGTTTGTGATTTGGCTTTTGACATAGAGAGGATCTGGTGGGAGAGGAGGTTGAGATAATCTAGTGGAAAGTGCTGACAAGAGATTAATAAATGAGGAGGAAGAGGAAGAACAGTTAATTGACTATGATTCTAAGCGTGACTACTATGAGGTCGATGAGAGACCGTTGACTTATGTTGCCAAGAAGGGCGAGGATGAAGGAGACGTTTTTGAGATGACAAAAGAAGAATGGTTTATGAGAGAGAAGGAGCCTGAGGAGCTAACTCCTTTATTTCAAAATATGCCAGGGATGAGTAGAAAGGAAGCTGATAAGAAGATCATAAGCTGGAAATACAACCCCGCCTCAGATGTTCATGATTAAGAAGAGGGGGTGGGATTACATATCTGCACAAGAGGAAGGCATTTAAGACCTTGCCTAAGTGGGACTTAAGAAGGCTAGCTGTGTTACCATTGGTTAATGCTAATCTTAGTGAGAGGGCCAAGATGTTAGAGGAGGAGATCAAGAATGGAATGAATGACAACTTTGAGGCATTCGGATTCATGAAGCGGAGAGAAGGATGTCAAAGAAGGACAAATATTGGGAAACTAGAAAAGGGAGGATTGTGCTGAGGCTGAAACCCCTAAAGTCTGTTAGCAGAGTTAGAGTGCCGGATCCCCTTCCCCAACAGCTTCAGAGTTTTGAGAAATGGTTTTATGATAACAATACTGGGGAAGCGGTGATTAGACTAAAGAATGGAGGAGAATTTAGGCTGTTTGACCCGATGGAGATATTTACCTTGTGATGAAGATCTACTTGTCCTGTGTGAGAATCATATAAAGTAGGAGCTGGAGCTAAAACAAGAAAAGAAGCTGGATTGTTCATGTCTGTTGCTAACAAGGTGAGAGGAGTGAGGGTTGAGGTGAAGAAGTTGGCTGAGAAGGTTAGAGCAGAAGATGAGCTGAGGATGGATGTGCAGGACTTAGCAAAGAAATTTTCTAAGGCAAGTGCACGTGTTGAGGATGTTACTGCAGGAGCTACTGAAGAAATATTAAAGGCAGCCGGAGAGACTGGAGCTATGAAGTCAAATCAAGAGTGATGAAGACGGTGAGGTCTAACCTAGGGGGAGTTTTGAAGATCATGTATAGGTTGGACTCACCTTAGATTAGGTTATGTTTATATTTCTTTGTAATAGGCTTAATGTTAGTTTACTTTTGTATGTTTTTTAATTATTTTAGTTTTGCTGTCACAGCGAAACTATGAGCGAAACTGTAGTTTCGCTCATAGTCAGCTGCTAGTTTCACCCGGCGACACTGTTAGTCTCAGCCGGGCGAAACTGTGACTTTAGCAGAATAGTTTCGCTGACAGTGAAACTGTCAGCAAAACTATCATTACTATATATAGTTTTAATCTTGTTCATTGTTGGCATCCTTTCAAAACCCTAATCGTTTACTCTTGTTGCAAGTGTCTATTGTAGGCGGAATTTTCACAGAAATATATTGAGCCTTTGTTCTTTTATTGTATTGGTTCATTAATTGCTTTATGTTGAATACTTTTGAATTCTTCTTCTTCATCATAGTGTTCGTTGTTTGTTATTATTGTTGATATTAAACGAATCAACCTCTCAAGTGTACTAAAATTCGATCAAATGGACCAACATCCTACAATTGGAAGTTCTTACTACTGCACATCGTCCTGCACTGCCTATCCAACAAGTCTGGAGGATGGGATCAAATCCCATATGATTTGGGCTGCCTAGTCCACATATTGTAAAGGGCCTACGTTTCAACTACTCAAGATTTGTGCTGAACAACTTAAGAGGCAATCTCACCCGATATCCACTCTACATGCATCCCCGGTTCATTCAGCACATAATCAATTGTAAGCTAGACCAGGACAGACTACAATGTGCAGATGTTCTACTGGTCCCTCATATGAGGCCTGGCATTTTCAAAACTCTAAAGAAGCTGTCCACTAACTTCACTGATAGATTCACTGATCTTCTTCCAGGTATGCTTGAGCCCACGCTTCTGGTGACATCCCTGCAAGCCCAGCAGGTGATGAACCCACACCAAACACCACTCCAATGCCAATTACTTCTTCCCACCCAATCAAGATCACCTACACAAGATGCCCCAAATGACCCCTAGTCAATCTACTCTGGTTGATTAGGTCCCCTCTATTCAAACCAAAAAGGCTAGAATGGACCTCAGGGCTCCCACTCAACCAGAGGTCCAACCATCCTCCACCATTGACCTCAATGTCAGTGTTGAGTCTCCTTATTCTTAACTTGACGAGCCCATAATCCAAGCCATTAGTCCTCAGGGTGAGTGTCAGCACTCCCCTAAGTAGCCAAAAAGGGACAGCCATATCATTGGCTCAACTGTTATTACAGAGGAGCCATTAGGTGCTAACCAAGGTCCTGAGTCACTAGATATATTTTCTCTATCCTTTATTTACCTATTAACCCGACCCGATGAGGACATTATGTTCCATCTGGGCCATGATGTTGATCTACCACACCACTCTCAGATCAACTAAGCCCAGGGAACCTCTGATGTCTAGCCCACACCAGCTAAACCTAATTGAGGTGAGTCCAACCAGCGTGGAGGTGACTCATGTAGGCTTAGCTGCCACTACTGAGAGTGTTTCACTAACCTCTTAGGATAGTGGCAACATCAGTGAGACTGAGTCTATGAAAACCTTGCAAATTGATGCCTTTGAAAGAGACATCAGTAAGCAAGGGTATCTAGAGCGCCAAGAAACCACTACTAATGGTGATGATGAACATACTAGATATGTTATCTCATCTCCCAATGATTCTTCAAAAGAAGATGAGGGTACATTGAAATTCACTATCAGAGACCTGCTTTCTAAAGTCTTAAACCTTGAATTAGATGTTAAGACTTTAGAGGACAGGTCTGTCACTCAGCAACTTGAGATTAAACATCTCAAGGCTTAACTAGCTGAGAAATAGATTAAAAAGTCTGTTAGGCATGTACCAATTCAAGTTTCTTTAAGTTCTTCCTCCGGCTCATCTAGTTCTCAAGATGATGCTACCAAAAAGGGGGAGAATATATAGAAACAAAGACATGTGGAACCCAGCCTTGCCATCACTACTTCCCTTGATGCCATCTTTTCTTTCTATCCCACATAGTAACATCCTACAACCATCTTTCCTCAACCACCTCCTATTGCCATTCAAGTGGACCCAAGGATGCTTATTGACCTTAATAGATTCTTAACCAAATTTCTAATAAGCTTCTCCCTTGAACAACCCTCCCTGATGTTGCCATAACCTATTTTGGAGCTGAAAAGCTATAAAGGCTGAGTGCACCACCTACCTTTGAGGAGGAAGTTGGTCAACCTAAGGTCTCTATTGAACCTGCGATTAACATGAAGGGGAAATACAGACTGATGGCCTAGCAACCTGTTAGGAACGGTCTGCCCAAGACACATATTAAATTGATGTGGCTAGTATGTTATGATCCAAGTCGGGTCATACCCAATAACAAGTTAGACAAACACCTACAATATTTATTTTATGATATGATCATGTAAATAAATATTAACACTTAAAGTATTTAGAAATTGGGTTTCTAAATATTTGCACTAGTGTTATGAATAAATTATATGGATAATTTATTCTAGAAAGAGAGTATTTTATATTGTCATTCAAATGGTTGAACAACAATATAGTCTTTTGTTAGGCATTTCTTTATTACTCATCTGCATTTACTAATACGGATGTGCTTTTGAGGAAATGCGGATGAAAGTTCCTCATCCGCATTTACTAATATGGATGTGCAATTATGGAAATGCCGAGGAATTTCTTCATCCGTATTAACTAATGCGGATGAGCATTTAAGGAAATGCTGATGAAACTGATCGTCCGCATTTACTAATGCGGATGTGTATTTTGGAAATGTTGATGAAACTATTCGTCCGCATTAACAAATGTGGATGTGCATTTGTGGAAATGCTGATGGAACTACTCGTCCGCATTACCAATGCAGATGTACGTTTGGGAAATGCGGATGAAATTCTTCATCCGCTTTTACATGAGGTTAGTGGTTGTTCATCCGCATTTACTAATGCGGATGAATGTTTAAGAAATGCGGATGGGTTAAGGGCTGGGCCACGCCCACTTTTTCTCTCTCTCCTTGTCTGAAATTCAGTTTCACAGGACATGCAATATATGACTGCAATCAACCACTCTCTCTGATAACTTACAACACACTCTAAAAGTGCACGTTGTTTTTCTGTGTGTTTCTCTCGATCGGTAGAAAGAAAAAGGAAGAACATAAATTCGTTCAACTAAAGAAAAATCCTAGCAGGCAGGTGTTTGTTGGAAGCTTGGGGTAGACAAGTTTGAGGCCTCCTTCTTTGGAAGCTGCCATTCAAAGATTATCTTCCTCTGACCCATTCGAGAGGTAGTTTTCTAAACACCCTATGGTTGTTTGTAAGCATGTTTTCATATAACGATCCATTACGGGTTTTTAACTATAACAAGTTTTTCATCCTAATTCCACTACGTTTTTCATTTTATATGGACAAAATGACTCTGATAAACTTGTGCAAACCCCAACAATGGCATCAAGAGCCGGTTATATGGATACATGCTTCATCTGGACTGAAATCTTGGTTTCTTGCTGTTAATTCACCAACAGAACGAAAATTCTGGTTACTATTTCCCCTGTTTTTTTCAAGATTCTATTTTACATGCATATTGTAATCTTGAAAAATTTAGTCATTTGGATGATTTAGTTGTTTTGATAAGAATCATAATATTCGGTTTGTTTATACATTAACCAAAATCAATGGTTCGAAGGGAAGCTCTCGGATTTTTGCTTACATATTTGGATATGTATTTTGGTGTTTATAACCTAGCCGAGACCTTGTGTTTGGATGTGTTGTGATTTGTATTTGATTATTCAAAGGGTTGTAATAATTAAATGTATTTGTTCTTCTCTTGGCTATGTATTTTATTTATCTTTCATTTGGTATGTAAAATAAATAGATTAGTTGCATTTCACTTTTACTAGAAAACGTATATAGGATATATTTTGTAAAAGAAGATGCAACAAGGATGTTTTTCGGTTTGGGCCAATTTTGTGCCAAAAGGGCTTTATAGCTCTTAATGGGATTTAAGCCCAATAACCGAAAACATATTTTGAAGGCCAAAGGAGTTTGGTGTAGAAATTTAAACCCATTTGGAAGCCCAAATCGAATGGGAGAGTCACAACACAAAGTGGACGCTAGAAGCATTTGGATGCGGGATCAAGTGGGAGTTCACCGACACAAGTGTTGTGTCATTTTACCTTAGGAAGGACCTAATTAACTCACTTGTTTTGGTCAAAAGTAATGTTAAATTAGTTGGCTATGGTTATGAACTTGTTGTTGTATGTGTTGCTTGTATGGTTGATTTAATTTTATTGTTTATGTGATATTTGGATATGCACTGTTAAACAATTTAATATCAACAAAAAACTTCAAACGGTTCTTTTGGAATCATTAACATGGGTAATAAAATGGTTTTATTAAAGGTTAATGTTTTCACAATAAAATTGGGTTTTATTAAAAGAACCTTGAAAATTGGCTTCACTAATGTACCACGTATTTGAATGCATGCAAATGTAAGGTACAAAATGTTTTCATAACTAGAATTAATGGAAACAAAATCCCTTTTAAACAAGTCACTTAACTTTGTGGGATAAAGGTCACCTAACCACCTGTATGTGTAAACTCACACGTGAGTGTAAGTAGGACGACTTGAGTTGGAAACCATGTGATAGGGTTACCGAAGCATGGCGTATAATGGTGTTGATGGGATTAAACATACTGACTAAACATAAAGATGTTTAACCGATCCCATAATACTAGAAGTTATAAAGGGTTGCAATTGTCAAAAGTTGATTACCTTGTTAATTTAAATAATGGGATAAAGGTCATCTAACCATTATTTAAATAGATTTTAATTATCAATGTCTATTGGGTATTAATAATTAAAATTTATTTTGTAAATACTAAAATTGAACTTTGTTAATATTGTAGAAATGGCCGCAAACAACAACGATATCTCCCCGACTGTCCATAACCTGTCACTAAGAACTATCCTTGAAAAGGATCATCTCAACCATAATAATTTTATGGATTGGTTTCGAAACTTGAGAAATGTTCTCAAGCAAGAAAAGAAATCATATGTGTTGGACGATCCTATTCCCGATGAACCCAACGTTGATGATGTTGATATCTACGATGATTAGGATAAGCACACTGAGGATTCTGTGCAAGTTTCTTGCTTCATGTTGGGAACCATGATTCCTGAGCTTCAAAAGGATCTTGAGCATCATGGGGCATACGACATGATTACCCAGTTGAAGGAAATGCTCCTTCAACAAGCGAAGGTAGAGCGCTTCAAAACGGTTCGAGCGCTTCATGCATGTCGAATGGAAGAAACCCAATCGGTGTCATCTTATGTGATGAAGATTAAAAGCCACATTGATTGCCTTGAAAGTCTGAATTGTCCTATCTCAAAAGAGTTGGCCACGGATTTGATCCTCAATGGTCTAACCAAGAAGTTTGAGACGTTTATCATGAATTATAACATGAATGGATGGGAAAAGAGCATTGGGGAACTTCATGCAATGCTCAAAACAGCCAAAGTGGGGATGGGTAAAAGGGTTTTACCGGTTCTCACGATCAATGAGGGTAGCAACAAGAAAAGGCATCAACCCGAACCCAAGGCAAATGTTGCCAAAGGCAAGGGATACGTCAAAGGGAAGGGTAAGGGAAAGACTAAAGAGGGACCACCAAAACCGAGGCTTAAGAAGCTAAAGGTTATAAAGAACAACCCATGCTTTGAGTGTGGTGAGATAGGACATTGGAAGAGGAATTGTCCAATCTATCTCAAAGAGTTGAAAAACAAGGGGGATACTGGGCAGACCTCAGGTACAACTTTCATGATCCATATTGAACTTAATGTTATTTCTTCAAACACATGGGTATTAGATACCGGATGTGGAACTCATATTTGCAATTTATTGCAGGGGTTCAAAAGAAATAAGCATTTTAAGAAAGGGGATACTATTCTCTCCATGGGCAACGGAGCAAAGGTTGATGTCGAAGCCCAAGGAGACTATGTCTTGAAGCTTCCAAGTGCTTTGGAAGACATTTTGAAGAATATTTGGTATGCTCCTAGTTTGACTAGGAATATAATTTTTGTTTCCCCTCTAAAACAATATGGTTATGTATTAAAGTTTGTAAATGATGGTATTTAGGTTTTTATGGATGATATACTTAATTTTAAGGCTATGCCTTTTAATGGTGTTTATGAATTGGTTCATGATGACTCATCCTTTAATAACTCATAATACAAGTCAAGCACCAAGAAACTTAAAATGGGTTTAAGTGAATTATATCTTTGGCATTATCGTCTTGGTCACATAAACAAGAATCACATTCAAACACTTCAAAAGAATGGTCTTTTGGAAGCAAATGAAGAGGGTTCATTTGATAAGTGTGAATCTCGTTTACAAGGAAATATGACCAAGGAACCTTTTAGTAGGACTAACCAAAGGGCAAAAGATTTATTAAGAATCATACATTCGGATGTATGTGGTCCTTTTAAAGCAATGACAAGGAATGGTGAAAGATAATTCATTACCTTCATCGATGATTATAGTCATTATGGTTATGTGTACTTGTTGAGACACAAAGATGAAGCTTTTGAAATGTTCAAAATCTTTAACAATGAAGTAGAGAATCAACTTAGCAAAACAATCAAAGTTCTTTCATTCGAATAGAGGAGGTGAATACCTTAGTGATGTCTTTCAAGATCATCTTAGGAGTTGTGGGATTGTCTCACAACTTGCTCCACCAGGAACACCACAACATAATGGTGTGTCTGAAAGGAGAAACCAAACCCTATTGGATATGGTTCAATCTATGATGGCTAGAAGCACACTGCCTCTGTCATTTTGGGGTTTCACATTGCTCTCTATGGCCCGTATTCTGAATATGGCCCCAAAAAAGAAAGTGGATAAGACACCTTTTGAAATATGGCATGGAAGAGTTCCATCATTATCATATTTAAAAGTATGGGGTTATGAAGCTTATGTTAAGCAGAACACCCTAAACAAGTTAGAAAGCCGATCCACTAAGTGTATCTTTGTAGGATATCCCAAAGACTCGATGGGATATTACTTCTACAATCCAACAGAGCAAAAGGTATTTATTGCTCGAAAGGCTGAGTTCTTGGAAACTAAGTTCCTTTTGGAAGGAACTACCGATAGAACAGTAGAACTTGATGAGGACCGAGAACCACAAGCCGATACACGTTTGGTTGATACTAGCAATCAACAAGAGGTTGTTAATAATGATCAAGTGGTTGATCAATACACAGAAAATGTTCATAGATCTGGTAGAACTAGCTATCCACCCGAAAGATATGAATTTTTCATGAATGGATGCTATCTAGTTGACCTGGATGAACCAACTACGTACCATGATGCATTTTCCAATTCGGATTGTGACAAGTGGCTTGAAGCCATGAATGTAGAGATGCAATCCATGTATGACAACCAAGTGTGGGAATTGGTTATGCCACCGCTTAACTCCAAACCAGTTGGATGTAAGTGGGTTTTCAAGAAGAACACCAATATGCATGGAAACTTGGATACTTATAAAGCAAGACTTGTAGCAAAAGGTTTCACTCAGACACAAGGGGTTGATTATGATGAAACCTTCTGGCCTGTGGCAATGCTAAAGTCAATTAGGATATTATTTGCCATAGCTGCATATTATGACTATGAGATTTAGCAAATGGATGTCAAAACTGCCTTCCTTAATGGACATCTCGAAGATAATGTCTATATGGTTCAACCCGAAGGTTTTGTCGATCCATAAAATCCTAATAAAGTATGCAAGTTAAAGAAATCAATCTATGGATTGAAACAAGCATCGAGAAGTTGGAATCAACATTTTGATGAAGAGATCAAGAAATTTGGATTCAACAAGAACGCTGATGAAGCTTGTGTGTATAAGAAGGCTAGTGGGAGCATCATCACATTCTTAGTATTGTATGTTGATGATATACTACTGTTCGGGAATGACATTCCAACCATGGAAGGTGTTAAAACCTGGCTTGGAAGTTGTTTTTCCATCAAATGTCTTGGTGAAGCCGCCTATATTTTGGGAATAAATATCCATAGGGATAGATCAAGGCGGTTGATAGGTTTAAACCAAAGTGCATACATTGATAAAATCTTGAAAAGGTTCAAGATGAAGAACTCTAAGAAAAGTTTGGTACCTATTCAAAGAGGGACAATATTGAGTGCATCTCAATGTCCAAACTTAAAGGATGAGCAAGAAAGGATGAAGGAAATCCTATATGCATCTGCTATAGGATCCATCATGTATGCAATGATATGCACTAGACCGGACGTGCCATGTGCTTTAAGCATGGTGAGTAGATATTAGCAGAATCCAGGAAATAGCCATTGGATGGCTGTTAAGAGTATATTGAAATACCTTAGGAGGACTAAGGATATATTTCTAATATACGGATCTGGTGAAGAGGAACTCGTTGTAAAGGGTCACACGGATGCGAGTTTCCAAACTGATCGAGATGATTCTCGATCACAATCGGGGTATGTCTTCATTATGAATGGAGGGGCAGCGTCCTTAAAGAGTTCAAAGCAGGATGTGGTAGCATTGTCCACTACAGAATCATAATACATCACCACTTCATTGGCAGCACAAGAAGCTGAATGGTTAAATAAATTCATTGCCGATCTAGGGGTTGTCTCTACCGTTCAAGATCCCCTAGAGATCTTTTATGACAACGAGGGTGCGATTACTCAAATCAAAGAACCCCGTGCATATCAAAAGACAAAGTACATTTAGCAGAGATTCAACTACATAGGGGATGAAAAGGAAATATATGTATTCGCAAAGTTCACACCGATCAAAATATTGTGGATCCACTCACGAAGCTCCTTGAGAGGCCAAAGCATGAGAGTCATACTTGTGCCTTAGGACATCGATATTCTAGTGATTGGATTTGATCTATTTAGTATTTAAACAACGGAACAATTGTTATTTTGACTCGTATATATATTATTGTGATACTGTGAGATATGTTCCATTTTAGCATGTTTAGATCCATGAATATGTTTACTATTCTAAATGTCCATAGTCGGTCATATTTGTGGGAACAAATATTAAGTAAGAATATTATGAACTTGGATTGATGGATATTCATAAGGTATGAATATAAAGCAAGAGGTTGCTACCAAAGTTTATTGATATTTGTGAGATACAAATATTGGACTGACCTGCTCTCAAATATCACTGCATGGAATTATGTAATTGATCATAAGTAAATTTGAGTAAAGGCGAATATCATAGTATCCTCTGACCTAAGATACATATTGAGTTTTGATATTCACCGAATATTATACTTTGATCTAGTTCTTCGCTATTCTGAAATATGGACAGTACACATGGCTAGTTTCAGGTGTGATACATGGTGATTGTGAGAAAAGTATGTGGTCAAGATGGGATTTGTTCCTCTTATTCGTTGAGAGTAAGATGTCTAATGGCTGATAAAGTTAAATCAATAGGGAATGATCATTCTGTGTCTCTGGATTTAACAAGACATCTGTAACAAAAGGATAAATGATAGATTCACCTAAATCATTTTCAAGTAAGGGACTTGAAGAAGACGATGTTATTGAATGGCACTTCGTCATCCGAATTAGGGGTAGTAAACTGTTGTTAGGTGGTATTTACTACTTGCATTAATCCTCGATGTATCTTGTGCAAGTGGGAGATTGTTGGGAACGGTCTGCCCAAGACACATATTGAATTGATGTGGCTAGTATGTTATGATCCAAGTCGGGTCATACCCAGTAACAAGCTAGACAAACGCCTACAATATTTATTTTATGATATGATCATGTAAATAAATATTGACACTTAAAGTATTTAGAAATTAGGTTTCTAAATATTTGCACTAGTATTGCGAATAAATTATATAGATAATTTATTCTAGAGAGAGAGTATTTTATATTGTTATTCAAATGGTTGAACAACAATATAAGTCTTTTGTCCGCATTTCTTTATTACTCATCCGCATTTACTAATGCGGATGTGCTTTTGAGGAAATACGGATGAATGTTTCTAGTTTCCATTTACTAATGCGGATGTGCATTTGTGGAAATGCTGAAGGAATTTCTTCATCCGTATTTACTAATGCGGATGAATATTTAAGGAAATGCTGATGAAACTGATAGTCTGCTTTTACTAATACGGATGTGTATTTGGGAAATGCTGATGAAACTATTCGTCCGCATTAACAACTACGGATGTGCATTTGTGGAAATGCTAATGGAACTACTCGTCCGCATTTACCAATGCGGATGTACATTTTGGAAATGCGGATGAAATTTTATTCATCTGCATTTACAAATGCGGTTAGAGGTTGTTCATCCGCATTTACTAATACGGATGAAGTTTGAGAAATGCGGATGGGTTAAGTGGCTGGGCCCCGCCAACTTTTCTCTCTCTCCTTGTCTGAAATTCAGTTTCATTGGATATGCAATATATGATTTCAATCAACCACTCTCTCTGATAACTTACAACTCACTCTAAAAGTGCACGTCGTTTTTCTGTGTGTTTCTCTCTATCGGTCGAAAGAAAAAGGAAGAACAGAAATTCGTTCAAGTGAAGAAAAATCCTAGCAGTCAGGTGTTTGTTGGAAGCTTGGGGTAGACAAGCTTAAGGCCTCCTTTGGAAGCTGCCATTCAAAGATTATCTTCCTCTGGCCCATTCAAGATGTAGTTTTCTAAACACCCTATGATTGTTTGTAAGCATGTTTTTCATATAACGATCCATTACGGGTTTTTAACAGATATAGAAAATGGTTTATATATATTAACTGTAACAAGTTTGCCATCCTAATTCCGTTGCGTTTTTCATTTTATATGGATAAAATGACTCTGATAAACTTGTTCAAACCCCAACACAACAAACTTAGAAGGGACAGGTAGTGTAGTTTCAATTACTTTTGAAGCAGAAATCCAAGTTGCCGAAGGAATAATTCAACTATCTTCCTTGTCCGATGACCTATTCATCACAGTGGCCATTCTTGACCTGGCCTCTGAGGTCAATAGTGAGGGCTTCCTTACAACTCCCATTTCCCAAGCACCATAAGTTCAAACCCCATCTCCCCAACCTAAAACCTCTAAGCCTAAGTCTCCAAAGGCTGAATTTTCCTCTTATCATATGGGAAAGAGGAAGCTCACTGCTGAAGAGCTTCTAGAGTAAGAAAGGCTGGAGAAGCTGAAAAAAAGGAAGAATTGATACTGGGAAGTTACTGGCTGCAAGCAGCAAAGCAGCAACAGCCGCCTAAGAGAGTATCAACAACCAAAGGAGAGTCGAGATCATAGACAGGCTCATCAGCATAGGAGTAGACAATGAAGATATCCTTCTACTACCATTTGATGAGCTTGTAAAGCTGGAGAAGGCAACCTTGCTGTAAAAAGAAAAGGAGGAAGCAACAAGGTTGGCCATAGAGGAGAAAAAGAGGAGAAAGAAGGAGGAGGCAATGGATAAGGAGAGGATGGAGAGAATAGCCTTTTTCTGTACTAGAGGCTATTCTCAAAAGGAGCTAGCACCTTATGATTCTGATACGATCTTATTCCTTTTTCACAAAGAGCAAGATCAAATCAATAAAGAATGGAAGAACGCTACTAGGGAGAAGTTGAAGGAGAGGAAGAAGATGGAGGAAGAGGCAAAGCTTGCAGCTGCCAAGAGTGAAGGTGATAGGACTGGATGAAAATCTACCTTAAAGCCCATGGATTCACTAGCAGGCAGGTGGGTCCTATGTCCCTAAAGACCCTACAGTGACATGTCAGTGACATCAAGGCTGACATTTGCTTAGGAAGAAGGCAGGAGGTACTCCAAAGGCAAAGTGTTCAGAGGATGGCACCCAAACCAATTCCCAAACCAATCCAGCACCTAAACCACAACCTATGCCTACACCTTTTCCCTTCCCTATTAAAACTGAACCAACAAGTGAACCTTACACCCCTAAACCCACACCATCAGCCATACCTACAGCTTCACCCACTGCCTCTCAACAACCTCCACCACCACCTATCCTTAAACCCAAAACACAACCCCGAACCGAATCACTACCCAAACCATCTTCTGAACCATCTAAACCCCTGAACTTAGAAGAGTTCAAGGAGATCAAAAGGAAGTTCATCAACTACACAACCCTGAGCAATATCTCTTACGAGGAAGAGTCCATAAAGCTAAAATACATTGATGTCTCTTTCTGTTTACTCACAAGATATGCATTCCTTGATCCACCAAGGGTAACACTAGACCAAGCTTTCCAACTTCTTGCAACCAACGCACTTAATGAAGAAGAGAAGAAGTTGAGAAGGAGACTGGTGACTCTGCTGGACACAAGAAAAGGGGACAAGTTGCCAACCAATCCCCTCAATCTAGAAGCCAAATTGTCCAGTAGTGGTTTGATGAAGCTACACACAACTTTGTTATGGAAAGGGAGAATGGTCAACTGAACAGACTTGATACATCTACTCTGCTACAATCAAGCAGGTTTGACATTGCTAAGTTAGCAGAGAGACCATTCTCCAATCCTTCCAACTCTCAGATAACTGCTCACATCAGGAATCATCTGAATAGTCTTCATGTTGAAGAGCTTACAAAGAAAGCCAAGACTAAAGAAGAGTTGAAAAAAAAGAGCAAAGGAAGAAGAAGAAGGTGCAACCAAAAAAGGAAGAACATTTCTGCAGATGGTTGAAGTTCCAACTTCAGATCCTATTGTTAGATGGGAATATGACTACAATTCCCATCAACTAACTTTCTTCAAAGGGACACAACAAAGGGTACACATCATCCAGAGCAACAGATTGGATCTATTATCTACAAATGATTTGTACAAGCTCCTTACCACTTCATCAGGGAAGAACAAAGAGACAGACAAATATATGCTAGCCCTGGTATTGAAGACATTGAAGAATACAAAGAAGTAAAGTTTTGGTAGCATCAGCCTAGGAGGAGTTTGTTGGACCATATAAGGCTGGTGCAACCAAAACAACACTTAGAAGATTTTGATGTACAATTGAAGTGATCTTCCGAAGACAAAGCTGCTCTTCCGAAGACAAGTCAAAAATCTTCTGAAGCTCAAGGTTGAAGAACTTCCGAAGTGAGAACTCAGTCTTTCGAGACTAAGTAGTTCTCCTTCCGAAGTATACAACATAGAAGATCCTAAAGACAAAGTCTTCCCAAGAATAAAGTCCTGAAGACTTGCAGAAGACTCGGAAGAAGTTGTTTCTTCCGAAGTATAAATGTCCTCGGAAGAACTTATTCTTCTGAAGCCATTTAGCTTTGGAAGAACCAACTATGAACCAGTGGACATAAGTATGGTCAGTCTAACATCCTCTGCAACCTCTGATATACTGCATGATGCTTTCCCATGCCCATGTAGTTGACCATATACTTGCCACTTTTAGTTGGTGACAAAAGGTAAGTCATGGACCTGTCATGACTACCTAATCTAGGATTGTATTTTATCTTAGATACTTTACTTCTAGCAATGTAGTATTTGTCTAGTTGTAGATTCCAGCTGGTTATCCAAGTATAACCAGCTGCAGTTAGTAGTATATATAGTTTCTCATTGTAACTTTGTAACCATGCTTGTAAGAGTCTTGTAATACTGAGTTAAGAAGTAATATATACAAGTATCTTGAAAACTATTATTGTGTTCATTTGTTTTTTATAAACTTATTATATTACTTGTGAGTTAGAGATTATGCTTCATTAAACAGAGTGAGATTAAATGAGCTTATGAGATAAACTTACGTTGTGAAACCAACACCGATCCTGCACGGGTCCCTAGAGTATCCAGGTTAAAGCCTAGGATTCCTTGGAAAACCTAATTCACAAAAACCATTGACTTTTATATCACTTTATCATGCCATGACACGAGGCTTAAGTATGCCTTGCTAGGCATAGTAATAAGGATTAATTTATGACATAGCAATTGCAGGATCAGTGTTGGTCTCTCAACACAAGGTTTGTATCTCACAAACTCACTAAGTCTCACTCAGTTGATGAATAGGAATCTCTAACTAAGTTGATAATAATATAATAAGTTGATGAATACAATAATGGTTTTCAAGAAACTTGTATATATTATTTCTCAACTTAGTATTACAAGACACTTACAAGCATAGTTACATAAGTTACAATGAAAAATTATATATACTACAATCTACAGCCGGTTATACTTGGAAAACCAGCTGGAATTTACTGCTAAGCAAATACTATATTGCTAGAAGTAAAATATCTAAGACAAAATAATATCCTAGATTAGTTAGTCATGACAGGTCCATGACTTACCTTTTGTCACCAACTAAGCATGGTAACGACACTAATTGAAAAAGGTAAACAGTGGATTAAAGTATGGTCAACTACATGGGAGTGGGAAAGCACCATGCAGTGTATCAGAGTTGTCAGTGGATGTCAGACAGCCCATACTTATATCCACTGGTTCATAGTTGATTCTTTTGAAGGAAAAATGGCTTCAGAAGAATAAGTTCTTACAAAGCCATTTATACTTTGGAAGAATCAACTTCTTCCAAGTCTTCTGCAAGTCTTTGTGACTTCATTCTTCGGATGACTTTGTCTTGGATCTTCTAAGTGTGAATGCTTCAGAAGAAGAATTACTTGGTCTTCATAAACTTCAGAAGACTTGATTCTACCTTCGGATGTTCTTCATATACTTTGGAAGTAAAACTACTTAGTCTCGGAAGACTTCGTTTTTCCTTCGGAAGTTCTTCATACTTAAGCTTCGAAAGATCTTCTACTTGTCTATGGAAGAGCAGCTTTAGCTTTGGAAGACTTCTTCAATTGTACTTCAAAAAAAGTATTCTAAGTGTTGTTTTGGTTGCACCAGCCTCATATGATCCAACAAACTCCCCCTAGGCTGATACTACCAAAACTTCACTTCCTTCTACTCCTTAAAGTCTTCAACACCAGGGAAAAAAGATATTTATCTGTTTCCTTGTTATTCCCTCATGTCGTGGTGAGGAGCTGGTACAGGTCATTCGTAGATAGTAGATCGAGCCTGTTGTTTTGAATTACGTGCACCCTTTGTTGTGTCCCTCTAAAGAGAGTTAGTTAATGGGAATTGTAGTCATACTCCCATCTAACTATAGGATCAGAAGTTGAGCCTTCAACCGTCTGAAATAATAGTTTTCCTTTTGTAGTTATGCCTTCTTCCTTATCCTTTGCTCTCCTCTTCAACTCTTCTTCAGTCTTGGCCTTCTTTGTGAGCTCAGCCAGATGAAGACTGCTCAGATGATTTCTGATGTACGCAGCAGCTTAAGAGTTGGAGGGATTAGAGAATGGTTTCTCTGCTAACTCAGCAAGGTCAAATCTACTGGAGTATAGCAGAGATGAGGTATCAACCCTGTTTACCTCACCATTCTCTCTTTCCATAACAAAGCTGTGGGAAGGTTCATCGAACCTCCACTGGACAACTTGTTTTCTAGCATGAAGGGGTTTGAATGAAAGTTTGTCGCCCTTCCTAGTGTCTAGTAGAGTCACCAGCCTCCTCCTTAACTTCTTCTCTTCTTCCGTAATAATATGTAAGTTGGTTGCAAGAAGTTGGAGAGCTTGGTCCAGTGCTCCCCTAGGTAGATCAAGGAATGCATCTCTTATGAGGGAACTGGAAGAGCCATCAGTGTATTACAGGTTAATTTACTCTTCCTCACAAGAGATGTCGCTCAATGTTATGCAGTTGATCAGCTTCCTCTTGATCTCCTTGAATTCTTCTAAGGTCAGGGGCTTAGAAGGTTTAGAAGAAGGTCTGGGTAAAGATTAGGTTCTGGGTTGGTTTAAGGATAGGTGGTGGTGGTGGTTGTTGGGAAGCAGTAGGTGAGGGTGTAGGTAAAGCTGATGGTGTGGGTTCAGGGGTGTAAGGCTCAGGGGTTTGTTCAGTTTTGATGGGTAAGGGAAGAGGTGTGGGTGTAGGTTGTGCTGGTTTGGGTGTTGGTGTTGGTTTGGGTGACTTCTTCTGAACATTTGGCAATTGACTTACCTCCTGCCTTCTTCCTATGCGAATGTCAGCCTTGATGTCACTGACATGTCGTTGTAGGGTCTTCTCAAACATAGGACCCACTTGCCTGCCGGTGAAGCCATAGGCTTTCAGAAAGGCTTTCATCCACTCCTTATCTCCCACCTTCTTGGTAGCGGCAAGCTGTACCTCTTCCTCCTTCTTCTTTCTCTCCCTCAGCTTTTCCCTGGCATTCCTCTTCCTCTCTTTGTGGATTTGATCTTACTCTTTATGGAAAAGAAACAAGATCGTGTCATAATCATGGGGTGCCAGCTCCTCTTGAGAATAGCCTCTTGAGCAGAGAAAGGCTATCCTCTCCTTCCTTTCCCTTTTAGTAGCCTCCTTCATCCTCTTCCTTTTCTCCTCCTCTTTGGCCAACCTTGTTGCTTCTTCCTTTATCTTTTGTAGCAAGGTTGCCTTCTCTAGTCTTACAAGATCATCAAGTGGGAGTAGAAGGATGTCTTCATTGACTACTCCCAGGCTGATGAGCCTGTCAATAACCTCCACTCTCCTCTTGTTGTTGATACTTTCATGAATGGCTGCTGCTGCTTTGCTGCATGCAGTTAACAGCTTCCCAGTATCAATTCTTGCTTCCTTTTTAAGTTTTTCCAACCTTTCCTCCTCTAGAAGCTCTTCAACAGTGAGCTTCCTGTTCCCCGCCTTTGAAGATTTGGGTTTAGAAGATTTAGGTTGGGGAGAGTAGGGTTGGACCTATGGTGTTTGGGAGAGAGGGATTGTAAGGAAGTCCTCACTGTCTACCTCAAAGCCTAGGTCCAGAATAGCCTATGTGATGAATAGATCATTGGACGAGGAAGATAGTTCAATTATTCCTTCCACAGCTTGTATTTCTGCTTCAGAAGTAATTGGAACTGCACTACATGTCCCTTCCAAATTGGTTGCTCTGCCATGAGTCTGTGTATCCCCTTCCAAGCTAATCTCGGGTTCAATAGAGACCGTAAGTTGACCAACTTCCTTTTCAGAGGTAGGTGGTGCACTCAGTATTTGAAGCTCCTCAGCTCCAAAGTAGGCAACGGCTACATTAGGGGAAGGTTGTTCAATGGATGAGTTTATAAAAAATGTGGTTAAAAACCTGTTAAGTTCTATAAGCATTTTTGGATCCAATTGAATAGTGATGGGCGCTGGCTGAGGGAAGGTAGTTGCCGAGTGTTGCTGTGTGGGGTACAAAAAAGATATGGCATCAAAGGAAGTTGTTGTGATCGCAAGGTAGGGTTCCTCATGTCTTTGTTTCTGTACATTCTCCTCTTTTTTGGTAGCATCATCTTGAGAAGTAGATGAGCTAGAAGAAGAATTTAAAGAAACCTGAGTATGTACGAGCTTGACAGAACTTTCAATCTGTGTCTCAGCTAGTTGTGCCTTGAGATCTTCAATCTCAAGTTGCTGAGTGGCAGACCTGTCCTCTAAAGTCTTAACCTTTGATTCAAGGTTTGAGACTTTAGAAATCAGGTCTCTGATAATGAGTTTCAGGCTACCCTCATCTTCTTTCGAAGAATCATTAGGAGATGAGATAACAAACTCGGTATGTTCCTCATCACCACCAGTAATGGTTTCTCGGCACCCTAGATACCCTTGCTTGCTGATGTCTCTTTCAGAGTCATCAAGAGGCAAGGTTGTCGTAGACTCAGTCCCACTTATGTTACCACTGTCCTGAGAGGTTATTGAAACACTCTCAGTAGTGGCAGCTGAGCCTGCATATGTCACCTCCACACTAGTTTGACTCACCTTAGTTAGGTTTTGCTGATGTGGGCTAGACATTAGAGGTTTCCTAGGGCTCAGTTGATCTAAAGATTGGTATGGTGGGGAGTCTAGTGTATGTAATCTTGATTGGGTGGGAGGAAGTGATTGTCATTTGAGTGGTGGTGGCTAGTGTGGGTTCATCACCTGCTGGACTTACAGGGATGTCACCAGGAGCCATTGGCTCACACATAACTGGAAGAAGATCGTTGAATCTTCCAGAGAAGTTGGTGGACACCTACTTCAAGGTCTTGAAGATGCCAGGCCGTATGTGATGGACCAGCAGAACATCTGCACAATGTAATCTATCCTGGTCCAGCTCAAAGTTAATTATGTGGTGAATGAACCAGTGATACATGTAGAATGGATCCCTAGTGAGATTGCCTCTTAGATTGTTCAGCAAAAATCTTGAGTAGTTGAAGCCAGGCCCTTTACCAACCGATGGACGAGGCAATCCTAATCATATGGGATTTGATCCCATCCCCCATATTTATTAGATAGACAGTGCAGGACAATGTGCAACAAGAACTTCCAATTGTATGAGAAGTTGAACTTGTAGACTGTAAACTTGTTCACATCGCCGTCATATCCCATCTGAGTGTAAGTGTCTTCCAACTTAGATTTAGGGAACTCAGTAGGGGCTCCCTCTTTATGAAGCTCCAGATGCTCCCTGATGGTTGATTCAGCAATGATGTTCTCTTGTGGGCAGATCCTTGAACGGATGACCCATTCACCATATAGCGTTTCATCTTGACCATTGGCCCAGAATTTGGCCATGTGGTTAGAGTATATGGTGGGGTTAACAGTGACGGCTGTAAAGTATGCTGATTGGGATAAAAATTTGATAATAGGGGCAAAGTTGGCATCCTTTAAAGAGTAAAGGATAGCAACCTAATTATGTTGGGGATTTAAGGCCATTGTTAAGAGGTAAGGTAGGAGTGTAGAAATTTGAGAGCGAGTGAACAAGATGGTGGTAATTTTGGGGCTTTTGCTATGGTAAATAAAGTAAAGATAGAGAGTGGAAAATTTTAAATGGGGGTTAAAAATTAAACCAATAAGGTGAAAAGACAGTTTAGGTTTTGATTTGACAGAGGCAGTAAGATAAAACATTTAAAATATTCTGACAATCATCGATAAAATCTTACTTTTTACAGAGTGGGGCCCAAAGATTTCCGTTACACAGTAAAGATTTTCTTCCGAAGGTAAACTTGCTTCTGAGAGAAAACACTTGTGTTTCTCAATATTATCTTCCGAAGTCATTTTTACTTCCGAAAGCAAACTATGTCTCAGTGACAAGTTTGCTTTCGAGAGTACAATCTTCTTTCGAGAAAAGAAGTAAGTAAGCTTCGAAAGTAAAATTGATCTATGATCAATTGTTCTTCTGAGGCTAAAAACTCTTCGGAAGATAATATTTAGGCAGAGGAATTTGCCTTCGGAAGAAGAATAAAGATTTCTTCCGAGGGTAAATTTCTCTTCGGAAGTATTTACACTTAGATTTTTAAAGAACACCTTTTTGTTACATGTCTTAGATTGTAGTTAGACAACATAGACAATACATATTTTAAAAAGGTTTTTCAAAAGAGAAGAACTAATGAATGTTAATCATCCTAATACCGATAATTAAATATTTAAATCTTTGCTTATCAAAGTCTTTAGTGAATAAATCAGCATATTGTTCATTTGAATTCACTTTGACTAGATTTATTTGATTTTTCTCATGAATATCTCTAATGAAATGATACCTGATATAGATGTGCTTTGTCTTGGAGTGCTTGACTAGATTTTCTGTGATAGAAATGGCACTCTTGTTGTCTATATGGATAGGAGTCTGCATGAAGTTGAAACCATAGTCCCGCATCTGATTTTGAATCCATAGTAATTGAGCACAGCAGCTCGCAACAGTAATGTATTTAGCTTTAGCAGTTGATGTTGAGATACATGATTGCTTCTTACATTGCCAGGAGATAATCCTTCCACCAAGAAATTGACATCCTCTGGATGTAGATTTCTTGTTGATGTTATAGCCACCATAATCATTGTCAGTGTACCCATAGAGATTGAATTCTTTATTCTTAGGATACTAAAGACCCAGTTTGGGAGCTCCTTTAAGGTATCTAAGAATTCGCTTGGCAACAATTAGGTGAGACACCTTGGGAGAAGCCTGATATCTTGCACAGATGCAGATCGCAAACATGATATTAGGTCTACTTGCAGTGAGATACATTAGAGATCCAATAACCGCCCTGTACTGATGCTGATCAGTATCCTCCCCCTCAGAATCAGGACAAAGATTATGATTTCTAGGTATGGGTGTCTTGGCTGGCTTACAATCTATCATCTCAGATCTTTCTAAGATGTCCTTGACCTACTTAGATTGATTGATAAGAACCCTTCTTCCATCTGCTTCACTTGAATTCCAAAGAAGAAATCCATCTTTCCTATTGAATTCATCTCAAACTTCTTCCTCATGATGCTTTCAAAGTCTTTGCACATTTGGTCATTTGAGAAACCAAATATGATGTCATCAGCATAGACTTGAACAAGCAGCATGTCCTTCGCGGACTTCTTTATAAATAATGCCTTGTCTATGGTGCCTCTGGTGTAGTCATTCCTAAGAAGAAACTGAGACAAGGTCTCATACCACAACCTAGATGCTTGATGCAACCCATAGAGAGCTTTATCCAGTTTGCACACAAAGTTGGGGTGCTGTGGGTCTTCAAATCCAGGCGGCTGACACAAATAGACTTCTCTATCAATATCCCCATATAAAAATTCACATTTGACATCACGTTGATAGACAATAAAGTTCTTGGATGCTACAAAAGCAAGGAAGATTCTCACAGCCTCAAGTCTTGTAACAGGTGCAAAGACATCAGTGTAATCTATTCCTTCCTCCTGTGTGTATCCTTGAACAGCAAGTCTTGCCTTGGTCTTGATGATCAAACCTCTATCATCTCTCTTATTTCTGAATACCCACTTGGTGCCAATGGGGACTTGCCAGGTGGCAATGGACACAATTTACATACCTTTTGCCTCTTGAACTAAAGCAACTCCTCTTGCATAGCTTCAATCCAATGGTTGTCCTTGAGGCCTTCTTCCACCTTCTTCTGTTCTACTTGAGAGAGAAAGCATGAGTACAAGCAGACATTCCCATTGTGGGTATGACTCCTTGTTCTCATACCTTCTGAGACATTCCCAATGATGTTCGCAGCTGGGTGAGTGTTATGTATCCTGAGCCTAGGGATCACATATAGTACGTAGATAGATCCAAATTTGAGAAGTTTTGCTTAGGGTTTTGAACACCATGACCAGCTGATGTCTTACACTCATTCAATGAGGACTGATTGAATAAATGTATGATAGCATCAATGATATTCTACTAAGAAGTAGTGTCAACAGTTTCCTGTTCCTCCAGATTATTATCTTCATCAGCTTGGTGTTGAATGATGGAGTTGTCAACTTGTGAGTTTTGAGTCTCATTTGGCTAACAACTTGTTGAAGCTCCATGATTTCCTGATATGTTTAAGCTTTCAGGACTCCTAATAGTGGGAGCTTGTTCTTCAATTCCTCTTGGAGAACTAGGAATAGGTCTGGGTAACTCAAACATTTGATCTTCATAGATATCACTTTGAGTTCCTGTTCCAGCTAAATCATTCTCACAAGATGGTTTAGAATAGTTTGAAAACAATTCTAGATTGAAGATATGATCAGGTCCATTCCCTCTAACACAAGGAGTGTGCTCATTTACAACAATGTTAGATGATTCCTTAAATTGTTGATTTTTAATTTTATACACTCTATAAGCAATAGAGGTTGAGGAATATCCAACAAAGATAGCATCATCTGACTTTTTAGCAAATTTTGCTAAATTGTCTTTTATGTTGAGTATGGTACACCTGCTGCCAAAGGACCTAAGAAAGCCAATGAATGGTGGCATCTTGTTCCATAACTCATAAGAGGTATTTCCATGGGGCTTAACAATAAGAACCCTGTTCTACACAGAGCATGCAGTGCTGACTGCCTCTGCCCAGAAAGTTAGAGGCAGCTTTGAATCAGCTAACATGGTTTTTGCATCCTTAATAAGTGTTCTGTTCCTCCTCTCAGCAACATCATTTTGTTGAGGAGTTCTAGGAGCACTGTATTGTCTGGCAATCCCTTTTGAGTTGTAGAATGAGTCAAGAACTTGATTCTTAAACTCAGTGCCTTGATCACTTCTAATGATTTTTACCTTGTGACCCTTTTGACTTTCAATTTTAAGAATAAAAGATTTTAAAGTTTCTGTAGTTTCATCATTAGTTCTCAAAAAGAATATCATGTAAATGTTAAAAAATCAACAACAATCACAAGGAAATATGATTTCCTTCCAACGCTCATTATACTTGTGGGACCAAAAAGATCCATGTGCAATAAGTGTAATTGAGTGGTGATGGAGTTAACTTCTTCTGATTTGTGAGAAACCTTGTGTTGCTTTCCTTTTAGGCAAGCCACACAGTTTTCTTTACAGAAAAATTCCTTTGTAGGCACACCATGTACCAAATTATTTTTAACCAGCTTATTCATGGTTTTAAAATTAACATGGCACATTCTTTTATGCCAAAGAGTTGGCTCATCACCATTAGCTTTGGAAAGAAACCATGATACTTCACCCAGTGGAGAAGCATTGTACATATCAAGTTTGTTCATATCCCTTCTCCTAGGAGATATAAGAAGCAACAATTCCTGAGGAATTGTCATCCCGGGTTTGAGTATAATGCACTGATGTTCCGTGAAAGCACTTGGTACTTTTGATCACAGAATTAAGAAACACTCAAGAGATTATGTTCAAGCTGTTTGAAAAAGTTACTTTGTCAATGTTTATCTTACTATTTGTAAGGCCCCGTTCCCGGGACGCTTATAGTCGGTCAATCATCGCATAAAACATACAAAATTTATCATTTTGCAGCGGAACTTTAAACTTTTCATTAATAGTTAAAAACATGTCAATACATCATACCTTTAATTTACATCATCAAAAATTGTGTTAATACAATATCATCTCAAAATATGGATGCCAGGCTCAAAGCATTCCCAGTAGCTTATGCATCCATGCCTGCACCTCCTCAGCATCAGCAATACCTGCCAACTATTATGCATACAAAAGTCAGAGACGCTGAGTGTGTTCTAGTTTTCATAATCAAAATACTTTACATTACATTAAATCATATCCTTTACATTCGTTCATGATCACACATCATACGTACATCTAGATAATAATTATTATCTTCATCATCATTCATCATTATTTGTTTTTGTACGTTCATTTGTTTACATCTTTACTTTCTTTATGAATGCTGCCATAAGCTAAACCCCCAACATTATGCATGAAACTGGTACTTTATCGGGGCATGTAAACACCCTTAATAATTGTTCACAAAGCAGATACGTTGTTCACGAAGCAGATATATTGTGCACGAAGTAGATACATTGGGCACGAAGCAGATACATCCCATACATTATGCATGAAGCAAAATACAGTACCGGGGTAAGCGACAAGGATTCCCTCATTCATTACTTCCATTTTCATCATTCGTTATCTTTTACTTTCCTTACATAATACTTTACGTAAATAAGCATAACACACCACGTAAAGTCACGTCATATACATAACATGGAACAACATCCACATCATCATCATAACAACACACAATGCATACCTATCATAAACAAGCATAAGCCACCACAAAACATCATTCTTAGCACTTAAACTCTACTTCCCAAAATTCCAGGAAAGCCCAAGTCCCAGAAGGAATGCAGATGAACTTAACAAATGCGGATGAGAAAACAAATATGGATGAACACTTTAGAAAATATTCCAAGTGTCCAAGGTAGTGCTCATGAACCAAATGCGGATGACTGAAACAAATGCGCCTAAACACTATAGCAAATGCACATGATCACTGTAGCAAATGCGCCAAAACAAAACGCTTATGCGAATATTCAAGTCCCAATGCGGTTGAATGCTCAGCAAATGCCGATGAATACATACAAATGCAGAAGAACAAAAGAAAATATGGATGAACGTTCAACAAATGTGGATGATCAAAAGACTTATGCGAGTGAACAAGTCTAAATCCGGATGACCACCCAACCAATGCTAATGATCGTTACCCACCTGCAATGCAACCTATGCCATAACAAGTTCCCAGTCATCATTCTAACACATCCTTAGCACAGATCTAGCATGCCAAATAATTAGAACATACTAAACATCCTATACATCTTAGAAAAACATCTAAAACATACACCCAGTCACACACCATGTCAAAATTCATGGTTTAGTTTAGAAAACCTTCTATCCAGTATGCATAACAGCCCCAAACACTTAGAAAACCAGTAAAGAGGGGATCTAGAACTCACCTTGAATAGCTTTCGAGTAGAACACCTCAAACCCGAGAGCCTACTTGAAGTTCCAACAGCTAAAACCCACGAAAACGAGCGCTAAACACCAGAATCTCAGTCCAGAAGCTCGAACCCAGCAGAAAACAGGGAAGAAACACTTGAAAACTTTACCTTTCTTGAAGATCTTCTACTTTCTCACACTAAAAACTGGTTAAGGGCTTCTCCCACTCTCTAGAACCAAAGGTTGCAGGAGAGAAAAGAGGTTATGGGCGGCCATACCTCTTTTAAACCTTACTATGTTCAAGTTTGGCCCTTGCACGCTTTAAACCCCTTGCTTTAAAAATAACATCCTATTTGATCCTTTACTTTTCTTTTACTGAAATTTCCGGGTGTTATAAGTCCACCCCCCTTATATAGGTTTGCAGGACCGGGTAAGGGTACTTAACACTTAGTTTCACACTGAGGAGAGATCTTAGATCACTTAACAATTCAAATAGGGAACTGGTAACATAAAACAGATGATACTAAGAACACAAGTAAATTAAAGAGACAGAACTAAGAACAACATAAGAACACAAGATTGGTTTTCAAGGATGTTGTATATTGATCTCAAGTTCTTTTACAAGTGTTACAAAGCATGAAGAAATTACAAGGAACTGAGACACATTTATACTACAACCTACAACCATCACTTACATGTAAAGACAGTTGGGATCTGACTAATCTAGACAACAAGATCTGTTGGGTTTCAATAATAGATAAGCTGAAGCTTTCCAAAACACAATCAAAGCCAACTAAAGATCTAATTATACAAGTTCAGAGACCAAGTTGATAAACATAACAAAACAAACACAAGACAAAGTCAACATCCCACAAGAAAAGTCAAAATTAGGTCATGATGGAAAAACATTATAAATAGAACCACTAGTGCTACTTTGTAAAGTGTGGTTCTTGCAAACTGTGTGAGTGGCTTGTAATTCTTAAGTGTGTGTTTTTCATGGTGTAAATCACCACCCAAGGAGAATTTCTCTCCTTTGGGTGGGTCTGATGTTCATCCATCTTTGTATATGTTTCTTCATTGTAATTTGTTATTCAACATCAATGAAATCATAACATTATACGTTACACACACGTCCTTGTTCTTCGATTCACACACTTCCACCCGTCTTTAATTTTGAATTCTTAGATCTGAAAATGATGAATTCTAATATCCAAGCTCAACGATTCTGAAATATTGATTCAGCAAGATCAATCTAAAGTCAAAAGGCAGATTGCCTTTTGACTAGTGACTATGCCATGCCATAGCTCACTGACTTTTCCTAATACAAAAAGTCTACATGAACAAGTAAGGTAAGTTACAGACAAAGACCATTCCTACTTTTTGATAAAGCATGGAAGTTTCACCAACTTGTGTAAAGTAGGTGAACTACCAGAGCAGGCAGCAGAAAGTGTGTCAGCTTTATCAAAAGTTGATTCAGAGAAAGCATATTTTCTCTGTCCTCTGAAGAAATCAGTCTTCACAGCTTCGAAAGACTTTGTCTCTGAAGCTTCGAAAGATTTCATCTTTGGCTTCGGAAGATGCTGGTCTTTGGCTTCAGAAGATTTCACACTTAGAATATATTTTCTGTTTGAGTGTGAAACTTCCGAAGTAACTCCTTCTGAACTGTTAGCTTCGGAAGATCTTACACTTAGACACATTTAAGAATGTAAGACTTCCAAAGCTAGTTCATCTTTGTTCCTTAGTGCATGCATAGAAGACTTGGTTGTTCTGGCTTGTTGGTTGCATCATCCTCATAATCTTCAGATGATCTTACAAACTCCCCCTAGGCTGATGCTACTAAAACAGAGAAGTTCTTTAGATTTTGATAGTCCACATTAGGATCTTCAGCATACCTTTCTTCATCATTAGGTCTAGATCCTTCAGACTAACATAGAACCTTCTCATGTCAAAGAGATCATGCAGAGGAAGATTGAACATGTCTTCTGTGGAATAGACATGCATGCCATCCTGATCTCTTATGACATACCATCTGTCTTGATCTTCTTCATAAGACAATGACATAATTTGTCTTCCAATAGCAAGAGGCACTACTATGATTGGAGTTTGTTGAGAGACCACTTCATGCACTCTCTCAGGATGCTCTGACTCATCCTGAGGTTAGGAGTGGATGCCTTTCTTCTTTTTTACTTTGAGGTTGATCTTCTGGCCATCCTTTTTCTTCTCCCTGATGATTTTAACTAAGGGGACTGGTCTTGAGTACCAGGTTGTTCAGTTGGGATCTCCTCTCTCACAGGTTCAGAAGGAGTGAGACGAGGACCCTGCTATGGATCCATAGATGAAGTTAGCTAAGATGCAGCTCCAGGTTCAGGTTATGTTGTCTCAGAGGGTTCAACCTTCACCTCAACTTCAGGTTGAGCTGGACTTGGTGGAGAATGCAAGTCCACCAGCTCTCCCTTCTTTATCTTCTGCTTGATCACTCTAATATGCTCATCCATTATGGATAGAGACATAGGACCAAGCCTCCTTCCAGAGAATCCATACAGCTTCAAGAAGCTCATCATCCTTTGTCTGTCAGCAGACTTCTTTTGGCTTTTATGGATGATGGCCCTTGTATTCAAACAATATGTACTCAGATGGTAAGGGAAGAAGTGCATCTGCCTGATAGAGACATGTGGCACTCAGGTAGCTGATCATCTTTAGTTTTCTTCTTTGTTGCTACCTGAGGTTGTTCAATGGTCACAGTCTCTGGCTTAGGACTTTCTTGAACTGGGGAGAGGACAGGAATGTTCTTGTAGAGTCTTTTCAGCCTCATTTCTTCTTAGTGGTTGAGGAGCAGTGTTGCATCCTCTACTTCCTTCCTCTCCTTTGACAGCTCTGTGTCAGCTAATTCAGCTCATCTAAGGGGAGAGAGATGAGTTCATTAACATTATAGTTTTTGGTTCCCATGTAGTTTAGCCTGGCTGCCCTTAACTCATATTCATGAGTGTTTAGCCTGGGGGTAGCCCTGATTGCAGCTTCCATAAACCCTGGGAACCACTTGAACTCTCTCCCCTCAGCTTCCTCTTCCTCTCTCTTTTCTCCTCCTCAATCGCCTCAGGAGTCAGTTTCCTTTTTCCTTTGTCAACCACAGGCCTTGGTGACTAGGGCTAAAGAGAGCTTTGACCTTCATTGCTTGGTTCAGCTGTCAAGCTCTGGCCAAAGAGAGGTTGTGAAGTACCATCACCAGCTGGTATTTCACTTAGGGTAATGGGTGTAGAGGGAGATCCTGTCTCAAGGTTTATAGGTTCAACCTCTTGTCCTTCAGTCAAGGTTTTCCCTTTGAAGCTAATCTCCAGGTCTACCTCAACATCCAGTTGGCCAAAGATCTCACCTGCTAGCCTTTGTCTATATAATTTTGATCTCAATTTAAACTCCTCTAGCACTCTGTCTTGGATTCTTTCTGCCAATCTTACTGCTTGTCTGTTATTGCTTGGGTTGACAAGTGGTAGATCTACCAAGTTGATGCTCTCATAGAAACTCAGATGTGAAATATTGAGAACTTCTAGTTGACCCTGAGCTCTAGAGATCACAAGAGCTCTCCTATTACTGTCATACCCCCAACCCCAAATTGGGTTCTCAGAAGGGGCAGACATTGCACTTGGTATTCCCTCCTCAAATAGTTGTTGAATGAGCAAATATAGATCACTGTTTAGAGGAGGTTGCTGAGTATGAACATCTACAAGAGAGGATGGTGATTTCTCTATGTCCATACTCTGGGAAGAACTCCCAGGTTCTGTGATTGTCAGAATTTTCTCCCTGTTTTTGGTAGCATCACCCTCTTGCATGGGTGAACTGGGAGATTGATCCATGATATCCACAGGTTCTTATGGACCTGGATGAGTTGTCCTCATGGGTCTCTCAGCTAACTTGCCCTTGAGATCGATGATCTCAAGTTGCTGGTCATTGACCCTCTTCTGTAAGATAGTCACCTGAGATTCTAGGTGAGCTATCTTTGAAACAAAATAGGTGCAAAGATGTGACAGTTTGTGCACCTTTTGTTGCAGACTCCCCTCATCTTCGGATGAAGAATCATTGGGGGATGAGAGAATTGGACCTAAGTCTTCTTCTTCACCACCAACATGGGTTTCTTGGCTACTGGATTTCCCCTGCCCAATGACAACTTCTAGAGAAGTGTCAAGAGGCTGGATTGCCATGGTAGAGGTCCTAGTGATGTTAATCACTTGCAAAAGTAATAGCCTCTGCCATATGGATTTCCTGAATAAGTTCAGGACGATCCACCTCAGTAGGGGGTTGCTGATGTTGGCTAGAGATGGGGGAAGAAGGAGTACTCATCTCTCCTTGAGTGTGGGAAGAGAGGAGAGACTCATGGTATTCACTGAAGCCCAAATCTTCATTAGAATAGAAGTCAAGGCTGGGAATGGGGCGGTTTAGATCAAGAGATTAGGGATGGTAGCTTTCCCCAGAAGGTTGATCACTAGAGTATTGAGACTCAGAGTGATGGCTTAAGGCTGTTTGTGGGGTTGTGAGCTCATCAGGCTGAGCATGAGGAACCTCAGCACTAAGTGGTGGAAAGATGGGAGTGGTCTGCTCCTCAGGGGAAGTGGGAGCTCGAGATTCCACTTCCTCCTGTATGGGTTCTAATATGGGGGCCTGCACATGCGCAGTAGCAAGTGCAGGGGTTCGTTAGGATTTTCTTTTATAGGTGATGGTGATGGTAGGCTGTGTTTGAGGTGGTTGAGAGGTGGAGGGTGTTGGTTCAACACTAGCTGGTGCTGCTAGGTTTTCACCCTGAGCAATGAGCTCAAACATTTTTAGGACAAGGGTTGTTTCTACCCTAGAGAAGCCAACAGTTGGCTTCTTTAAGATTTTGAAGATGCCGGGCCTCATTTGTCCTATTTTAAGAATATTACCTGTTCCCCTCAACTATGGTCCCAACTCATAGTTGAGAATGTGTTAAACATACCTAGGGAACATATAATACTCTAAGGAGTCCAAGTTTTCAAGTAAAATAGTATATACAAACTGAGAGTACCTGAACTTGACCCCTTGTACCATCCCATGGACTATAAAGGCGAGGTCTTCTGGAACTTGACCCCATCCTCCATGCTTGTTAGAAAGGTTGTGAATGTCAACATGGAGGAGGTATTACCATTGAGATGAGACCTTCCCCTTCCTGAAGGTTTTGACTGAGAAGTCACCTTCATAGCCCATCTGCTGAAAGGAGTGGTTGACAGTAGATTTAGGAAAAAACAGCTCACTTGCTTCATCATCCAGCTGCAATTGGGTGTTTATGATGGCCGGAGTGATGAAAACTGTCCTCCCCTGCACTGAACCAGACAGTGCCTTCTCCCGGTCCATGGTGACCTCTTGACAGGTCCTCCAGAACTCAAGCAACTGATCCTCATAGAGAGGAGGATCAATGGTAAGGGAGGTGAAGTAGTGAGACGAAGAAAAGTACCTACACATATCTGAGAAGCTTGGATCCTTCTCAGAGTGTAAAAGGGCAACCTGATTGTGTTTCCTATGTAGGTGCATGGAAAAATTAGGGTCATTGCGATGATCAATGTTGGCCATTTGAGGAAGCTTTGCAGTGAAGAAAGGAAGAAGAAGATGAAACTTAGGGGTAAATTTAGGGTAAGGATCAGTGAGAGTAGAGAGACGAAATAGAACCGTTTGGAAGATATATGTTGTGGATTTAAGACAAAGTTATGACAAAAAGATAAACTTTGAAATCTGCAAGTGGGTCCTACTTCTGAAAACGGTGCCCAAAAAGTTAGTTTTCTTGGAAGTTGTAAAACTTCCGAAGACAATTTTGGCTTTGGAAGCTTTGTAGCAAAGCTTCCAAAGGCAATTTTTGCTTCAGAAGATATTTCAAACAATTTTGAAAATTTGGCTTCGAAAGAAGTGAATAAGTCTTCCGAGACTTTGTTGCTTTCTGAAGATATTTGCTCTTTGAATGCATTTAAGTGATTATATACAAATTTAAGCTTCGAAAGATACTCCAAGAATTTCTTCCGAAGGTAAATCTTAGATAAGCTGTTAAATGATTTAAAGACATAAATTTCTTCCGAAGGCAATTTTAGTTCTTCCAAAGGTAAATTTTCACAAATCTAAGGAATATCAGTTAAAAGTTAGTTTTCTTCCAAAGAGAACTGGGCTTATCACGTGATCTAATAGACAACTTAGGACTTAGGAAATAAAGTTGATTAAGTTATTAAAGAAAATCTATTCAAAGTTAATCATCCCAATAGCTGATACAAGATATTTAAATCTCTGTTCATCAAATGCCTTTGTGAACAGATCAACAAATTGTTCATTAGTGTTAACTTTAATTAGTTTGATCAATCCCATTTCAAAATTATCCCTAATCAGATGATACTTGATGTTGATTTTTTTGGTCCTTGAGTGCTGCATAGGATTCTCTGTAATAGAGATGGCACTGTTGTTGTCTATATGGATAGGAGTCTCCTTGAAGTTGAACCCATAGTCTAGCATCTGATTCTGAATTCAAAGCACTTGAGCACAGAAGCTTGAAACAGCAATGTATTCAGCTACAACAGTTGATGCAGACACACAGGATTGCTTCTTGCATTGCCAAGAGACTATCCTTCCACCAAGAAATTGACATCCCCCAGATGTGGACTTGCAGTCATGTTACAGCCACTATAATCACTATCTGTATAAGCATACAGATTAAAGTCTGAATTCTTTGGATACCAAAGGCCTAGATTTGGAGCACCTTTGAGGTATCTGAGAATCCTTTTGACAGTGATTAGGTGTGACATCTTGGGGTTGGCTTGATATCTTGCACATATACATGTGGCAAACATAATATCAGGCCTGCTAGCTGTAAGGTACATAAGTGACCCAATCATAGCCCTGTAGAGATGTTCATCAACACACTCCCCCTCAAGATCAGGACCAAGGGAGTGGTTTCTGGCTATGGGTGTCTTTCCAACCTTACAGTCAGTCATCTTAAATCTTGTAAGTATGTCCTGTACATACTTTGACTGACTAATGAAGATACCATCTTCAACCTGCTTCACTTGAAATCCCAGAAAGAAACTAAGTTCCCCCATGGCACTCATTTCAAATATATTCTTCATCAGCATCTCAAAGTCTTTCCAAAGCTTTGGATTAGTTGAACCAAAGATGATGTCATCTACATATATTTGAACTAGCAGTGTGTCATTCCCTGTTTCTTTGATGAAGAGAGTCCCATCAATAGTACCTCTTTTGTATCCATGTTGACAAAGGTATGTTGATAGTGTCTTATATCACTTTCTTGGAGCTTGATGCAGTCTATATAGAGCTTTATCAAGCTTGCAGACATAATCAGGATGATCTGGGTTTGCAAAGCCAGGTGGTTGTTTGATATAAACTTCTTCATCAATCACCCCATAGAGAAAAGCACATTTCACATCAAGCTGGTAGACCTTGAAATCCTTGGATGCAGCATAAGCCAGGAATATGCTTACAGCTTCAAGTCTTGCAACTAGAGCAAAGACATCAGTGTTATCAATCCCTTCTTCTTGAGTGTATCCTTGGACAACCAGTCTAGACTTGTTCTTAATGATAATCCCTCTATCATCCTTCTTGTTCCTGAATACCCATTTGGTACCTATGACAATCTTCCCTTGAGGAAGAGGGCATAAGTTCCACACCTTCTATCTTCTGATTTGAAGCAGCTCATCTTGCATAGCTTCAATCCAGCTTCCATCCTTCAAAGCCTCATCAACTTTCTTCGACTCTATCTGGGATAAGAAACAAGAATGTAGACAAACATGGCTGTCATGAGTTTGTCCTCTTGTTCTTACCCCTGAGTTAACATTTCCAATGATGTTTGTGGTGGGATGTGACTTGTGGATCCGAAGTTGAGGGATCACAGCAAGTTGGTTGGATAGATCTAAATTAGAGAAATTTTGATCTAGCAATGAGGTGTCTCCCACTATATCAGCACACTTATCAATAGAAACATGATCCAATGAGTGTGATATCATTCATGTTGTCTTAAATGGAGTGGTTATTAGCATCAAGAAATTCTTGATCACTGTCACCACCTCCAGTTCCTCCTGCATTAGAAGTTCCTTCTCCTGAATTTTGAGCCTCTGGGCTGGAATTTGAAGGCAATTCAATTGAATCAATAGTATTTGTCATGCTTGTGCTAATAAGAGCCTTAATTATAGGGTTAGTCACCACTGGAGCTGAAGTAGTCTTCTTGGTTGGTCTTTTCAGCTCAAATCTTGGATCAGGATATTCTGTTGATCTGTTATCTGTAGATCCTAAAATATTCTCACAAGACTTGTTAAAATAGTTGGAAACTAAATCAAGATCAAACAGCCAATCCGGACCAGAACCTTTCACACAGGGTGTGTGTTCATTAAAAGTCACATTGGCTGACTCCTTAATGATTCTAGTTCTAAGATTGTATACTCTATAAGCCTTAGCTTGAGAAGAGTATCCAACAAAATGTCCATCATCTGATTTCTCAACAAACTTGGCTATTTGATCTTTGGTATTCAAGATTGTGCAAGGACATCCAAATGTTCTGAGAAAACCAATGAATTGTCTCCTTTTGTGCCACAGTTCATAAGGAGTCTTACCATATGTCTTAACAACTAAAACTCTATTTTGCATATAGCAGGCTGTGTTGACAGCCTCTGCCCAGAAGGTGATAGGTAGTTTAAAGTCAGACAACATGGTTCGAGCAGCCTCAATAAGTGTCCTGTTTCTCCTCTCAGCAACACCATTTTGCTGAGGTGTCCTGGGAGCACTATATTGTCTTGAAATACCTTTTTCATCACAAAATGTATCAATGATTTGGTTTTTAAATTCAGTTCCTTGATCACATCTTATGGTCTTGACCTTGTAATCAGATTGATTCTCAATTTTCAGAATGAAGTTCTTTAAGATTTCAGGGGTTTCATCCTTAGTTCTAAGAAAAAACACCCAAATGAATCTTGTGAAATCATCTATGATCACTAAACAGTAAGAGGCCCTTCCTAGACTCATTACACTGGTAGGGCCAAACAGATCCATATGTAACAAGTGTAGGGGAGTAGTGATAGAGTTCATTTCCTTTGGCTTGTGAGACGCTTTGTGTTGCTTCCCTTTTAGGCATGCAACACAGTGGTCATCACTTGTAAACTCTTTCTTTGGCATTCCAGTTACCAAATCATTCTTAATCAATTTATTCATGTTTTTAAAGTTTACATGGCATATTCTTTTATGCCAAAGGAAAGACTCATCACTATTTGCTTTAGACAGAAAGCAAGAAACTTCTCCAGAGGGAGATGTTTCCTGCAGATCCATCTTGTACATGTTTCCTCTCCTAGGGGCTCTGAGCAGAATATGCCCTTGAGGAATGTCAACCCTGGGCTTAAGATCAATGCACTCATGCTTAGTAAAGAGCATGTGATATTTTTGGTCACAAAATTGGGACACACTTAAAAGATTGTATCCAAGCTCCTTGACAAAGTTTACCTTATCAATACTGAGCTTACCATTTGTAACCTTGCCCCTGCCAGTAATGTAACCTCCTGCATCACCTCCAAAAGCAACTGGTCCTCCATCAAATCTTTCAAAATTTTGAAGTAAGGACTCATTGCCTGTCATGTGCCTGGAGTAGCCACTATCAATGATCTACATATTTCTGTTTGCCTTTGGCTGTCCCTGCACAAAAAGAGATGATTTAGTTACATTTGGAAACCCAAGCTTCATTGGTCTTGGGCTTGTTAAAATGAGTTGAAGGCAATGAAATAGTAAGTGATCCTACGTTCAGGCTCTGAGGATCATTTGCTGTTGCTGATGAAGAATCTTCAGTCACACGGTCTTCCTTCATATTCCACACCACCTTTGGAAAATTTGGCTTGACCTTCAAAGCTTCGAAAGCTTTTGCAGCTTTGGAAGATTTGGAGACTGGACCTTCGGAAGATCTTGTTTTCACTGCAGCAAGCTTCAGTACTTCGGAAGCATTTCTTTCTTCCAAGACCAAATTTTCTTCCGAAGTCAATTTTTCACTTGCCTTCTTGTTTATTTTGGAGATTTCGATGGAAACAGATTTTCCTTCTGGAACTTTCTTTTGCTTTTTTTCCCAGAAGCCATTTCTTTGACCATGTGGATAGTACTTTTATGATTGTAGATGCAATCCTTAGCCAGATGAGAAGTACTACCACACATGATGTAGTCCATTTGCTTCCTTTTGGGAATCTTCTTTTCTTGAGAAGACTGAGTTTGAATAGTTCCCTTCTCCTTCTTCACCTTTTTAGATGATGCAGCAGGCTTTCTAGGGAGAGGCTTGCTTTTGAAGATGGGTGGTTCAGGCTGAGTAGCAGTGACACATAGCTTATCAGTCTTCTGCTTAAAGCTGGAGTGAGTTGAAGCTGAAGCAGAACTCTTGGTACTAGAGTTCTTCGTAGAATCTTCAGCTTTCACCACCTTAAACCCTACAGAGATGAATACTTGTTTTTGCTTGGGGTCAAAGGTGGTCTGGATGTCTTGAGCCTTTCTTGATCTTCTTTTTGCTCTTCTGATCAAGTTCCTTCTCTTTTCATTACTCAAACTAGATCTGTTTTCCTCCTCAGGAGCATGGTGACCCTTTTTGGATTGACTCTCTTCACTCACTTCAGAGTCATTCCTCACCATCTCCTCTTCATCCTCTTTATCACTGGGGTCTATAGAGGGCAGCTCATCTTGACCAGTTTCATACCTTGGAGATCTTACTGATAGTAGGGTGTGTGGAGGAGCTATCTCACAAGATCCCAGTCCCTGCTTATTCTGATAACAAACTTTCGCATGCATAGATGAGGATATTATGTTCTTGAAGGTCTCTTCTTCAAGAACACATTTTTCTGCCCTGGCTTTGCTGATCACAAGCTCAGCCTGGCATTCTATCAACTTAGTAACAAGATCTTTTATTTGAGTCTTGTAGTTTGTTTGCTCATGTTTAAGAGTTGAAATTGTTTTCTCTAGATCTTCTATTTTAAGCTTATAAGCATTTTCAGCTCTCTTAAAATCAGCTTTTAAAATGTTTAAAGACTCAATATCAGATCTCATTTCTAAGTTGTAGGACCTATATCTGTTTACTTTAGCAATACATTCAGAAGAGCAAAGATGTTTTAATACCTTGGCTTCATCATGGTCAGCCATGAGTGCTTGATTTGGAGAAGCATCTTCAGCTTGGAAGCTCCAGTCAAAGCCTTCTTCTTCAATAGCAACTGCAGCTTACTATCTTGGCTTCTCATTCTAGTGGCCTCCTTCAGTGTAGTTTGGCCTGGATGATGCTTGGCCACATTTGACTTAGGTGCCTTGCATTCTCTGGCAAAGTGTCCCATCTGGTTACAGTTGTAACACTTTACTTTGCTTTTGTCCAGCCCAAACTTGCCACTGGCTGCATTGCTAGGAAACCTTCTTCCAGTCCTCTTGTAGAACTTCTGGGCTCTGTGAGTGAGAAGAGACATCTGCTGGACTATCTCCATATATTCTAGATCATCTGGATGGATACAGTCCAGGTCTTCAAGAGTGAAGAGAAAGTTGCCTGAACTTTCATCAGTAAAGACAAAGGCTTGAGAGGAACTTGGCTCTTGGAAGGGACTTCCTTGGATGTAGCTTTCTCTGGGTGTCTCTGGGAAGGTGTTGAAAGGACCCTTTTGTGAAGTTTCAGGGTAGCAAATAAGATGATGTTATGGTTCTCTGCTATCCCTTTCACCCACGTGAAGGGCTGAACTCTGGTGAGTATTGGTGTTACCAGATGAATTTTGCATGTTCATATCTATCTGGTATCTACTGAGTATCCCATACAACTTAGTGAGAGTAAGGGTCTTGAGGTTTTTAGTCCTCTTAATGACCACATAGTAGTGTGTCCATTGTCTAGGAAGAGAGGACATGAACTTCCTAACAATATCCCTGTTATCAATAGATACTCCAACATCAGCCAGAGTATCCACAATCTCAACATACCTGAAGTATTGTTGAGTCATGGTTTCACCTGTCTTGAAGGTGAAGTTTTCAAACTGCTGCTTCAGGAGGTCCTTCTTGTTCTCCTTGGCTTCATTGGACCCCTCATACATCAGTTTTAGTGCATCCCATAGCTGTTTAGCGGTCTTGCACTTCTTGAAACCTCTGTAGATGGAGTTTGGAAGAGTAGTTTGGAGGGATGTCATGGCTTTCTGATCAATATCAATCCTTTTCCATTCTTCATCAGAAAAGTCAACCCTCTCCTTTGGTTTCATGCCACCACCAGCAGCAGCTGAAGAGGTGCATGCTACATGAGGTCCACTAACAACAGACTCCCACATCCTGGAATCTTGAGACTTGATGAAGCCTTCTATTCTTTGGCACCAAGTGTCAAAATCCTCAAAAGTGATCAGTGGGGACTTTGTCATAGTTCCAGTTTCCATATCAGCCTTAGAGATAGCTTTCATTTGAAGAGTTAAGGGATGTGTGAAGCTAACAGGATTAAAGATGGTGAAATCTTACAATCAAGAGCCTTGAATGCTCTGATACCAAATGCAGGACCGGGTAAGGGTACTTAACACTTAGTTTCACATTGAGAAGAGATCTTAGATTACTTAACAATTCAAATAGGGAACTGGTAACTTAAAACAGATGATACTAAGAACACAAGTAAATTAAAGAGACAGAACTAAGAACAACATAAGAACACAAGATTGGTTTTCAAGGATGTTGTATGTTGATCTCAAGTTCTTTTACAAGTGTTACAAAGCATGAAGAAATTACAAGGACCTGAGACACTTTTATACTACAACCTACAACCGTCACTTACATGTAAAGACAGTTGGGATTTGACTAATCTAGATAACAAGATCAATCTAAAGTCAAAAGGCAAATTGCCTTTTGACTAGTGACTATGACATGCCATAGCTCACTGACTTTTCCTAATACAAAAAGTCTACATGAACAAGTAAGGTAAGTTACAGACAAAGACCATTCCAACTTTTTAATAAAGCATGAAAGTTTCACCAACTTGTGTAAAGTAGGTGAACCACTAGAGCAGGCAGCGGAAAGTGTGTCAGCTTTATCAAAAGTTGATTCAAAGAAAGCATATTTTCTATGTCCTCTGAAGAAATTAGTCTTCACAGCTTCGAAAGACTTTGTCTCTAAAGCTTCAGAAGATTTCATCTTTGGCTTCGAAAGATGTTGGTCTTTGGCTTCGGAAGATTTCACATATAGAATATTTTTCTGTTTGAGTGTGAAACTTTCGAAGTAACTCCTTCTGAACTGTTAGATTTGGATGATCTTACACTTAGATACATTTGAGAGTGTAAGACTTCCAAAGCTAGTTCATCTTTGTTCCTTAGTACATGCATGGAAGACTTGGTTGTTCTGGCTTGTTGGTTGCATCAGCCTCATAATCTTCAGATGATCTTACAAGGTTTCATTCCCGAAACCTGTCACTCCTTAAAGAGATCTGGATAGTGCCATCTCATTTCCTCCTTTGATTCCCCAAGTGGCCTCCCTCCCTTCAATGCAAAGATTGTAGCCGCAACTTTAGAGAAGTTTGGATAATTAACCTATAGTACTCACCAAACTGAAGAAACTACGAATCTCAGATGGCATACTTGGAGACTTCCTTTGCATCTCGCCTTAACCTTTGTTGGGTCTACCATAATCCCTTTAGGATTAACCACATGACCAAAAAGCTGAACCTCACATAACTTGAACGCACACTTTGTGAACTTGGCGTATAGCTTCTCCCTTCGAAGCGTGTCCAGCACTCCCCGGATGTGACCGACATGCTCCTCTTCGCTCTACTAATAAATCAGAACATCATCGATGAACACAGTCACCGACTTATCTAACATAGGTCAGCACACCCGATTCATCAGATCCATAAAGCAGTTGGCACGTTGGTTAAACCAAAGGAAATCACGAGGAACTCGTAGTGTCCATAACGCGTATGAAAAGCTCCTTTAGGAGTATTCTGCTCTTTAACCTTTAGTTGATGATAAACTGATCGGAGATCTATCCTTGAGAACCAACTGGCACTTTGGAACAAACAAAACAAGTCATCAATCCTCGGTTGTGGATACCGGTTCTTCACTGTTAACTTGTTCCACTCACAGTAGTCGATGCGCATCCTCATGCTACCATCCTTCTTCTTCACAAACAAGACCGGAGCACCCCATGGAGAGATACTCGGTCGGATGAACCCCTTATCCAGCAACTCTGGCAGCTATGTCATCTACTTCTTCATCTCGGAGGAAGCCAATCGATACGATGCCTTGGCAATAGGTTGGGCACCAGGTATCAATTCGATCTGGAATTCAATCTCGCGGTCCGGTGGCACACATGGTAGATCCTCCGGGAATACGTTTAGGAAGTCACACATGACCGGTATGTCTGTCAATTGTGGTATTGACGCATCCACATCTTTCACATAAGCTAGGTAGGCACTAAATCCATGCCTCATGCACTTCTCTGCCACCACCACCATTGAAATTACCTTTGGAACCATATTGACCCTATTACCATAGATCATCACCGAACTCCCACCAGGCGCGGTCAAACAAATCATCTTCTTGCGACACACGATGTTTGCCACATTGGCTGCTAGCCAATCCATCCCTAGGACCACATTAATTCCGTCTAAGGGCACCATGAATAATTTAGCAGAGAACCTATGGCCTTCCAACTCTATGTCATAATTCTCTATCATAGAATCCTCTAGGGCATCATGTATCCTAGTGGACTTACTGATGGCAGTTTCTACATCGAAGGGCTCATCAATCCTTCTACTCCTAACGAGCAACTTATCATAAAAGACAGCAGAATTAAAACTCCTGTTGGGTTCAACAATTAAATAAACTGAAGCTTACCAAATGATAATTAGAGCTGACTGAAGATCTCATTGTACAAGTTCAAAGACCAAGTTGATAAATAGAAGAAAACAAATACAAGGAAAAGTCAACATCAAGACTAAAAGAAAAATCAAAATTAGGTCATGATGTAATAATAGTATAAATAGACCCACTACTGCATTTTTGCAAGGGTGGTTCTTGTGTGTGTGTTTCTGATGGTGTGAACCACCACCCAAGGAGAAATCCTCTCCTTTGGGTGGGTTTAATAATCATCCATCTTTGTATTTGATTGTTCATTGTAACTTGTTTATCAACATCAATGAAATCATCTACTTATTATCATCTGCTTCTATTATTCTTTGATACACACAGACACACCCATCTTAATTTTGAATTTTCAGATCTGAACATGATGAATCCTAAGATCCAGGCTCATTGAATCTGAAATATTGATTCAGCAAAATGGTATCAGAGGTGTTGGTTGCTGGATTCATCTATGTTTCAGATCTGATTTCATATTTAATGATGTCAAGAACAATGAAGAAACTACAAAAATGAAGAAGAAGGTCTCTGTTCATCGAAACCCTATCTGTTCATCGTCAAAATACGAAGAAAATCATCAGATCTGTTCTAATATGGTACGAATTGAAGATGATAAATCATTCCACAGATTATCACTTCAAAATTCGATGCAATTAAACCAGATCCAAATCAAATACAAGAAGAAAATGAGTTTGAACATGTTGTTCATCGATGATAATCATTGATTCAATCGATCGAAGTTTAGATTGATACTCCCGATCGAAGAATAACAAGTACAACAAATACTGATACTTTGCATTGAAATGCGGATGCTTTGCATACAAATGTGGGTGCTACGCATACAAATGCGGATGCATTACTACAAATGCGGTTGAAGCATCAATCAAATGCGGTTAAGTATTTGTTCATCCGCATTAGTCAATACGGATGACATACTTAATGGGGATGATGTTCATACAAATACGGATGAACATCACACAAATGCAGATGATGATCATACAAATGCGGATGAACATCACACAAATGCGGTTGCTTGGTACATAAATGCGGATGCTTGGTACACAAATGCGGGATGATGATCATACAAATGCGGCTGATCATCACACAAATGCGGATGATGATCATACAAATGCGGCTGATCAACACACAAATACAGATGAACATCATACAAATGCGGATGGTTGTACACTAATGCGGACTCATTAAATTACACATGTGTAACAAATGCGGCTGCTTTAGTGAACCAATGCGAATGAGTTAGTCACCTAATGCGGCTGAGTTAACTTCAAATACAGTTCATCCAACAACAAAAGATGATGAACATCTGATGAACAGTTGACAACAACAAACAAGAACAAGACATTATCATGAATTCGGATGATTGCAACCAACAGGCACATCTATTTTGAGCATTCAAAACAAAAGAAGAAATAAACTTTGGTCATGTAATCATTGATTTATTTAGGGATTTGTACAACTATCAGATACTCCTTTTAAAGTACTTGTATTCATCTTCTGTGATGACTTTTTGCACCCGTGTCTATCTACTGAGCAAAACAGTTAAACAGACTTTAATCAAGGGAAATGACAGTCAAGTAAAGAATGAAATTATCAAGTTATTTTAGAGATTCAAAGAGTGGAAGTGTTTTCAAGATTGATATATGTTACTAATGCTGTTTATTGAAGTTCAAAGCCTCATCATATGCCTATTACATTCTAATCCTTTGAGTGTGATATGAACAGTAAACCAAAACGAACCATATCCAATGCGCTAAGTATTCTCAAAGAGATTCTATCCTTTATCAAAAATATATTAGGAGAAGCTTAATCTGAGAGGGAGAACTATAATGAACCGGGTCAGAAAATTAGTTGATCAAGAAGACATGTGACAGAGAAGATCTTCAAAGTTAGAGTTTGGCAAGCATCAGTTTAGGGAGAGTATTGTTGGGTTCAACAATTGAATAAACTGAAGCTTACCAAATGATAATCAGAGCCGACTGAAGATCTCATTGTACGAGTTCAGAGACCAAGTTGATAAACAGAAGAAAACAAATTCAAGGCAAAGTCAAAAAGAGAAAGTCAACATCAAGACTAAAAGAAAAATCAAAATTAGGTCATGATGTAATAATAGTATAAATAGACCCACTACTGCATTTTTGCAAGGGTGGTTCTTGTGTGTGTGTTTCTGATGGTGTGAACCACCACCCAAGGAGAAATCCTCTCCTTTGGGTGGGTTTAATAATCATCCATCTTTGTATTTGATTGTTCATTGTAACTTGTTTATCAACATCAATGAAATCATCTACTTATTATCATCTGCTTCTATTATTCTTTGATACACACAGACACACCCATCTTAATTTTGAATTTTCAGATCTGAACATGATGAATCCTAAGATCCAGGCTCATTGAATCTGAAATATTGATTCAGCAAAATGGTATCAGAGGTGTTGGTTGCTGGATTCATCTATGTTTCAGATCTGATTTCATATTTAATGATGTCAAGAACAATGAAGAAACTACAAAAATGAAGAAGAAGGTCTCTGTTCATCGAAACCCTATCTGTTCATCGTCAAAATACGAAGAAAATCATCAGATCTGTTCTAATATGGTACGAATTGAAGATGATAAATCATTCCACAGATTATCACTTCAAAATTCGATGCAATTAAACCAGATCCAAATCAAATACAAGAAGAAAATGAGTTTGAACATGTTGTTCATCGATGATAATCATTGATTCAATCGATCGAAGTTTAGATTGATACTCCCGATCGAAGAATAACAAGTACAACAAATACTGATACTTTGCATTGAAATGCGGATGCTTTGCATACAAATGTGGGTGCTACGCATACAAATGCGGATGCATTACTACAAATGCGGTTGAAGCATCAATCAAATGCGGTTAAGTATTTGTTCATCCGCATTAGTCAATACGGATGACATACTTAATGGGGATGATGTTCATACAAATGCGGATGAACATCACACAAATGCAGATGATGATCATACAAATGCGGATGAACATCACACAAATGCGGTTGCTTGGTACATAAATGCGGATGCTTGGTACACAAATGCGGGATGATGATCATACAAATGCGGCTGATCATCACACAAATGCGGATGATGATCATACAAATGCGGCTGATCAACACACAAATACAGATGAACATCATACAAATGCGGATGGTTGTACACTAATGCGGACTCATTAAATTACACATGTGTAACAAATGCGGCTGCTTTAGTGAACCAATGCGAATGAGTTAGTCACCTAACGCGGCTGAGTTAACTTCAAATACAGTTCATCCAACAACAAAAGATGATGAACATATGATGAACAGTTGACAACAACAAACAAGAACAAGACATTATCATGAATTCGGATGATTGCAACCAACAGGCACATCTATTTTGAGCATTCAAAACAAAAGAAGAAATAAACTTTGGTCATGTAATCATTGATTTATTTAGGGATTTGTACAACTATCAGATACTCCTTTTAAAGTACTTGTATTCATCTTCTGTGATGACTTTTTGCACCCGTGTCTATCTACTGAGCAAAACAGTTAAACAGACTTTAATCAAGGGAAATGACAGTCAAGTAAAGAATGAAATTATCAAGTTATTTTAGAGATTCAAAGAGTGGAAGTGTTTTCAAGATTGATATATGTTACTAATGCTGTTTATTGAAGTTCAAAGCCTCATCATATGCCTATTACATTCTAATCCTTTGAGTGTGATATGAACAGTAAACCAAAACGAACCATATCCAATGCGCTAAGTATTCTCAAAGAGATTCTATCCTTTATCAAAAATATATTAGGAGAAGCTTAATCTGAGAGGGAGAACTATAATGAACCGGGTCAGAAAATTAGTTGATCAAGAAGACATGTGACAGAGAAGATCTTCAAAGTTAGAGTTTGGCAAGCATCAGTTTAGGGAGAGTATTGTTGGGTTCAACAATTGAATAAACTGAAGCTTACCAAATGATAATCAGAGCCGACTGAAGATCTCATTGTACGAGTTCAGAGACCAAGTTGATAAACAGAAGAAAACAAATTCAAGGCAAAGTCAAAAAGAGAAAGTCAACATCAAGACTAAAAGAAAAATCAAAATTAGGTCATGATGTAATAATAGTATAAATAGACCCACTACTGCATTTTTGCAAGGGTGGTTCTTGTGTGTGTGTTTCTGATGGTGTGAACCACCACCCAAGGAGAAATCCTCTCCTTTGGGTGGGTTTAATAATCATCCATCTTTGTATTTGATTGTTCATTGTAACTTGTTTATCAACATCAATGAAATCATCTACTTATTATCATCTGCTTCTATTATTCTTTGATACACACAGACACACCCATCTTAATTTTGAATTTTCAGATCTGAACATGATGAATCCTAAGATCCAGGCTCATTGAATCTGAAATATTGATTCAGCAAAATGGTATCAGAGGTGTTGGTTGCTGGATTCATCTATGTTTCAGATCTGATTTCATATTTAATGATGTCAAGAACAATGAAGAAACAACAAAAATGAAGAAGAAGGTCTCTGTTCATCGAAACCCTATCTGTTCATCGTCAAAATACGAAGAAAATCATCAGATCTGTTCTAATATGGTACGAATTGAAGATGATAAATCATTCCACAGATTATCACTTCAAAATTCGATGCAATTAAACCAGATCCAAATCAAATACAAGAAGAAAATGAGTTTGAACATGTTGTTCATCGATGATAATCATTGATTCAATCGATCGAAGTTTAGATTGATACTCCCGATCGAAGAATAACAAGTACAACAAATACTGATACTTTGCATTGAAATGCGGATGCTTTGCATACAAATGTGGGTGCTACGCATACAAATGCGGATGCATTACTACAAATGCGGTTGAAGCATCAATCAAATGCGGTTAAGTATTTGTTCATCTGCATTAGTCAATACGGATGACATACTTAATGGGGATGATGTTCATACAAATGCGGATGAACATCACACAAATGCAGATGATGATCATACAAATGCGGATGAACATCACACAAATGCGGTTGCTTGGTACATAAATGCGGATGCTTGGTACACAAATGCGGGATGATGATCATACAAATGCGGCTGATCATCACACAAATGCGGATGATGATCATACAAATGCGGCTGATCAACACACAAATACAGATGAACATCATACAAATGCGGATGGTTGTACACTAATGCGGACTCATTAAATTACACATGTGTAACAAATGCGGCTGCTTTAGTGAACCAATGCGAATGAGTTAGTCACCTAATGCGGCTGAGTTAACTTCAAATACAGTTCATCCAACAACAAAAGATGATGAACATATGATGAACAATTGACAACAACAAACAAGAACAAGACATTATCATGAATTCGGATGATTGCAACCAACAGGCACATCTATTTTGAGCATTCAAAACAAAAGAAGAAATAAACTTTGGTCATGTAATCATTGATTTATTTAGGGATTTGTACAACTATCATATACTCCTTTTAAAGTACTTGTATTCATCTTCTGTGATGACTTTTTGCACCCGTGTCTATCTACTGAGCAAAACAGTTAGACAGACTTTAATCAAGGGAAATGACAGTCAAGTAAAGAATGAAATTATCAAGTTATTTTAGAGATTCAAAGAGTGGAAGTGTTTTCAAGATTGATATATGTTACTAATGCTGTTTATTGAAGTTCAAAGCCTCATCATATGCCTATTACATTCTAATCCTTTGAGTGTGATATGAACAGTAAACCAAAATGATACGAACCATATCCAATGCGCTAAGTATTCTCAAAGAGATTCTATCCTTTATCAAAAATATATTAGGAGAAGCTTAATCTGAGAGGGAGAACTATAATGAACTGGGTCAGAAAATTAGTTGATCAAGAAGACATGTGACAGAGAAGATCTTCAAAGTTAGAGTTTGGCAAGCATCAGTTTAGGGAGAGTATTGTTGGGTTCAACAATTGAATAAACTGAAGCTTACCAAATGATAATCAGAGCCGACTGAAGATCTCATTGTACGAGTTCAGAGACCAAGTTGATAAACAGAAGAAAACAAATTCAAGGCAAAGTCAAAAAGAGAAAGTCAACATCAAGACTAAAAGAAAAGTCAAAATTAGGTCATAATGAAATAATAGTATAAATAGACCCACTACTGTATTTTTGCAAGGGTGGTTCTTGTGTGTGTGTTTCTGATGGTGTGAACCACCACCCAAGGAGAAATCCTCTACTTTGGGTGGGTTTGATCTTCATCCATCTTTGTATTTGATTGTTCATTGTAACTTGTTTATCAACATCAATGAAATCATCTACTTATTACCATCTGCTTCTTTTGTTCTTTGATTCGCACACACACACCCATCTTAATTTTAAATTTTCAGATCTGAACATGATGAATCCTAAGATCCAGGCTCATTGAATCTGAAATATTGATTCAGCAACTCCTACTAGCACCAGAATCAAAAACAGAGGCACAAGTCAAGTTTACTAGGAATGTACCTGGCACGACATCGGGGCCCATCCTAGCCTCCTCCCGGGTCATAGTAAATGCCCTGGCTTCGGCCCTCTACCCTTCCTTCTCCTTCGCAATCTTCTTCCTTGCCCCGGAGTTCTCAGCCCTCGGCTTCTTGCAGTCTCTGCTCAAATGCCCTGCTCCACCGTAGTTATAACATTTCACCCCTCTATAGTCCCTCGCCCTATGGCCCTCCTTTCAGAATTTAAAGCAGAGATTCGATCCCCACCTACAATTCCCTGCATGCTTCTTCCCACACTTTCTGCAGGCCTTCTCTCCCCCTTTTATCGCATTCTGATCATCCACTCTCATCTTCTTACCTTCAGCCACAAATCCCCAATCATTATCCTGCTTCCCATTCCCATTCCTACCATTATACCCCTTCTTCTCCACATCAACCATCGCCACTGCCTCTCGCTCATCATATAGTCTCCCTGCTAGATCGACCACCGACCTAAACGTACCTGGCCTAGAGACGATCATATGTTTGCGGATATCTGCCGGCAGGCCTTGGACGTACCTCTTGATCTTTCGTGACACAAGCGTCACCTGATCTGGCACCAACCTTGCCATCTCATTAAACTTTGTTGTATACTGCTGGTGTGTCATGGTTCCCGCCTCTAACTGTAGGAACTCCCACTCGACCTTATCAAGCTACCTATTAGGACAAACTCCTTAATCAGTATCTTCTTCAGTTCACCCCATCTCATCCTCCTGATCACCCTACTACCCTCGGCCAGGACAACGTTGTCCCACCAACATAAGGACGAATCCAGAAACGAGTAGGTAGCAAACTTCACCTTCTGATCCTCTTGGCACTCACTAATATCAAGTACGCCTCCATCTCTCTCACCCATCGGTGAGCCACAGCAGCACTCCCATTCCCATCAAATGTCGGGGGCTTGCATCTCTGGAATGCCCCATAGTCGCATCCTTTCACAGTTTCCTGCACTGCTTCCTCCTCCTCATCATCACTGAAGACAACCATCTCAGTATCCGGTTGCTCCATCTCCCCTGTACCACCTCCTTCACCCCTTCGCCTATCGGTCTTCCTCCTCTCCTCCTTTTCTTTCTTCTCATCCTCCCTCACAGCTCTAATAACCTAGGTCACCACAGACGGCGGAATCGTCTGCATGACCTGATGAACTTCCTCCGCTACTGCCTCCTTCATTGAGGCCCTCAGATTAGCACTCTCATCTTCACCATTATAGTTATGAAGCTAGGGCTCTTCACGAGCCATTTCGGCAGTCTTAGTTCTGTTCCTTGTGACATGTGGCCCAACACCACGTCCACCATGACGTCCACCTCGAGAAGCCTCTGAAGATCTACCACCAGCCATCTCTAAACACTACAAGATTCAAACACCAACACAGTCATTCAAGGTAATAGCTCAGATTATGTCAAGTATAGTAAGTCCCTAATTACAGTGGCCAATTGTGATTAGCCACTTACTTTACTCTTCATTCTCCAAGCATTTCCTATCTTGACTACATAAGTATCCAAATCTACAAAAAGGCACATAATACACATAACTCGCGCATATAATTCCCTTTTATTAACCTTCATAAAACGTTTACATAAAACCTTTACCTGCAGGCATGTAGCTACTAGGAATGGCATCCCTTTCCCTTTCATGTCCCATTCTAAGTTTAAGTTTAGGTTTTTGAAAATATTTTACCTAATTCTCTTAAATTTTGGCTCTGATACCAACTTGTAAGGCCCCGTTCCCGGGATGCTTACAGTCGGTCAAGCATCGCATAAAACATACAAAATTCATCATTTTGCAGTGAAACTTTAAATTCATTATCATAATTAAAAACACATTCAATCCTACCAACTATTATGCATACAAAAGTCAGCGACACAGAGTGAGTTCTAGTTTTCATAATCAAAATACTTTACATTACGTTAAATCATATCCTTTACCTTTGTTCGTGATCACACATCATACGTACATCTAGATAATAATTATTATCTTCATCATCGTTCATTATCATTCATTTTCGTATGTTCATTCATTTACATCTTTACTTTCTTTATGGATCCTGCCATAAGCTAAACCCCTAACAGTGTGCATGAAACTGGTACTTTATCGGGGCCTGTAAACATCCTTAATCATTGTGCACGAAGCAGATACATTATGCACGAAGCAGATACATTGTCACAAAGCCGATACATCCCATACATTGTGCATGAAGCAAAATACAGTACCAGGGTAAGCGACAAGGATTCCATCATTCATTACTTCCATTTTCATCATTCGTTATCTTTCACTTTCCTTACATAATACTTTACGTACATAAGCATAACACACCACGTAAAGTCACATCATATACATAACATGGAACAACATAATCATCATCATCATAATAGCACACAATGCATACCTATCATAAACAAGCATAAGCCACCACTTCTTAGCACTTAAACTCTACTTCCCAAAATTCCAGGAAATCCTAAGTCCCAGAAGGAATGTGGATGAACTTAACAAATACGGATGAACACTTCAAAAAATATTCCAAGTGTCCAAGGAAGTACGCATGAACCAAATGCGGATGACTGAAACAAATGCACCTGAACACTGTAGCAAATGCGCACGAACAAAAGAAATGCGCATGATCACTGTAGCAAATGGGCCAGAACAAAACACTTATGCGAATACAAATTAAATAACCAAAGGATCGAATAACGAAGCTGTGATGATATCATAATAAAATGATCAATTCAAACACAAAGTAACCAAACACATGCAATTACATCAAAAAAATTCATAGATTTCATTGATAGCAAATGCACAGGATACAATGTGTAAGGGTTACAGTTCGTTCTGTATAACCTGTTTTTCTATAAGATGTCTTAGATGTCTTAGATCTATAGATGTCTCTAATGTCTACCCTGCACAATACATAAAATATCCTATTTATACTATCAAGAAACAAAGGAACATATATTTACAAAATAAGTCCCTATACTATGACAAAAAAGTTAAAAAGACAAAATAGACAAAATGTTAATCTTCCAAGAGCTTCAAAATTACTCCCCTAAGATTTACATTGTCTTCAGTCTTCAATAAATTCTTATTGTTCTTCTTTTATCTTGAACATTGGCTTTCTTTATAAATCTCTAATTCTTTCAATGCTTTCTTAATTGCTGATTTGAACTTCTTTGCTACAATTGCTTGATCCGGCTTCGACTCATTGGTTTTAATTTCCATCTTGTCCATTGCTAACAAAGTTTCTTTTGTAAGACTTGCAATGTCTACGTTAGCATAAAATTCAAAAGGATTACAATGATCGTGAGAGTACACTTCCAAAACCCCTTTGCTCGAAATCCTCATAAAATCATTTGACATTATGTCTCTCTTCATGATATTAGCAAAAGCTAGAGCTTTTCTCAAAGAAATTCTCTCCATTGTTGCATTCATCACTTTGATAATCGTCATAAAGTACTTCCTATCGTTATCGGCAACTTCAGATGCAACTCTTTCAAATTTTTTATTGGACAAGAATGATATATAACTTGGATGAAAAAGTTTGAGTTCAAAAACTCCAAATAAGGAAATCATATCTTCATCCCAGTCATCCAAATTATGAATAAGCTTCAAATGGAACAAGTCCACATGATAAATTATCTCAAAATTGGTTTAGAAGTTTGAGTTTCGTCTATCACCTTTAAGCCCGGATTTGTGACTTTCTCAAAATATTGGTCACTGTAAGCATCTACAAATTTTTCTTCTTCTTCTGGTTGATTTGTTAACCGTCTTTTACTTTTTATTGACTTGAAGTATTCTTTGTCCTTTTGATCACATCGGGTTTTGAGAAATGAATCCATTCTAGAAATACCTCTATTTAGAAGTTTCATAAAATTTTCACCTCGAGAAGACTTTGTTGGATTAATCAGAGGTAATTTGTTTAATTATTTGAGATCTTGAATAGGTAATGCTATGATGCTTGAGTAAAAATGATATACATCACAAATAGCATTTACTCGTTTGATTAAAAACGCATAAAAATCTCATCGTATTTCCAAGCTACGATCTTAACGTTCTTTGTATTATCAGGTACAATCATTGCATTCAGCAATTTAGAAATTGATTAGCCTTTTTGCAATACGTTTCATACCAAATCACCTGCTGTCCTCGCCTTGATCCATAGTTCTTTTTGATCAACTGAAACTTGATAGGCTTGTTGCTCAGCTTCTGGAAACATACACATCAATTCTTTTCTTCTTTCATAACCCTGTCTTACTAATTCCATTTCTTTAATTTCATGAGGCTTTACAGTTTTAGTTCTCTTTGTAATTTCCAAGTATTGAGGATTATCCATATTAAGAACAATCATTCTATTGTTTTGTTTTTAGTTTCTTGAAAACTACTCACCGAATTTCTTAGTGATTCAGCTTGCAATCTGTTTAACCTTTTTTGTGGATAATTCCTTGATTGCAACCATAGTCTGAGCTCAACAGTCATCATGTTTTCTGGATCAGGATGGTGTAATTCAGATGCTGAAAGTTCTTTAATATTAATGCTTTCTTGCATCGGTGTCACACCCTCAAAATCCGCGTGCGGGGTTTTACCGCGAGGCGCGTGACATACCAGGATCTCAGTAATTAGTTACAAGAACGACTCTACATGATTAATAAACAAAACCAGAGTTAACGTTTAAAATACTGCGGAAGCGTTTTTAAAACCAGAAAACCCAAAACAAGTAGTATGTAAAGAGAATGCGCAAAACATACGCGCCCCAGACACAATTGTTTAATATGAAAATAATCCCAAATTTGTAAACAAGGCAAATGTAGACAACTCAACAATGCTGACGTGCGTGTTCCTAGGCAACTGGCAACCTTGACCTGAGAATAGCATACTAAACAAGTCAACACATGGTTGGTGAGTTCAAGAGTTTGCGTTAAAATATAAACCAATCAACAGTTTCCAGAGCATAAGTAGTGTATTGCAATAGATAGCTAGTCTATTAACATAAAAATATTAATCATAGTGATTTCGCGATCGAAGCTGACTGTGTTACGTTTGTTGCCTCCCGTCACGACTTACCAGGTCGTGACGAATATATGTTAGGACAAAATTGCACCCGTATGACCTCGAGTCACACAGGTGGGGCTCGTCAGACCCAGTAGTACTACCCAAAATTTCCCCGCTAGTCAATATTAACAATCCGAAAGTGTGAGGACTTTCCATGGTAAACAGCACTATATCAATATCATACACACTCATATATAAAAGCGTTTGTGATCAACAGTATGCTATCTCCCCCAAAAGAGATTAGGTAAAATGAGTGGGGCAAGAACTCACCTGATGCGCGCAAGAATTAACTTAGAGCTTAACTTGAAAGAAAGAGGGGAAAGACAACCTTCAAAGGTCACCTAGAACACAAGAGTACATAAGCACGTGTACACAGAATCAACATGAAACCCTAAGTGCTCTACAAACCAAGAGGCTCAAGGTTTAAGAAATACAAGACACATTTGACCCAGTTGACCCGTTTGACCCGTTGGTGACATTATAGGTGATAACTCGTTAATACTAACACAACAGCATATCATACATGATCAACATACAACTTGATTACATATAGCACTTCATTAACCACATGTACTACCTAGATCCTCATACAACTAAATATCATACAAGTCATGCGAATCTCAACTATTATCATGCTCATAACATCTAAAATGTTCATTCTTAATCAATCTTCAATCCACAAAAGTCCTAGCTTACCTATATGACTCATACCATGATTTTTCCACAAACAGACCAAAACAGGTAACAAACCAAATCAACATTCATACAACCTAAACAACACATTTAATTACCTTAGAAATCATCCATGAACACACTAGCATGGTCCTAATATCCCAAACATGCTCAAATCATCCAATTCAAGGATTTGCACAAATAAAGTTTCCCTTTTGGGAAAGTTCATCCCAAATTCATCAAACTCACACTACATTCATGAATTTATCAATTATATACCAATTCAAGTTCATAACATTCATTCTAACATGTTAATCATCACCAAATCATCAAAATTCCCAATCATCATACACAAAAGTTTCTACTTTTAGTAAGTCATGATCAACACCTCAAATTCATGGATTTTCTTGCACAATTCAATTAAACTAACATCCAAGCATTGTATCTAACATCATAACATCACCAAATCATGAATTCCAAGAACAAAAAGTTTCCTCTTAAGGCAATGTATGAACTACATGATCAATCCATGGATTTCTTGCAAAATCAACATAATCTAACATTCATACAATCTAATTAACATCACATAATCATCAAACATCAAGGAATCGGCATTCAACCTCAATTTCGAACTAGGTTTTCGGCCCAAACATAAAACCATGAAGAAAACCATTAAAAACTAACCTTTAATCACTTATTGGCTAAGAATTGAAGCTTTTAACGTGTTGTAATACTTGAAATCGATCAAAACCGATGCCTTCTTGCTTGTTTTTATCAAAATCGCAGGTTTGTATGTGTTTGGATGGTGTTGCGGCCGAACAAGGGGTTAGGGGGGATTAGGGTTGAATTTTTGGTAATATTGTGTTTAGAATAATTACCTTTTAACCCTTATTGTTTATATTTTATAAAAACTAATCTTTTAAACACTTTTGAAAGGTTTTAACTTAATAATGCAAACATTATTAGACAACAATAATATCCATATGCATTATTTTCACTAGTCACAAAATACACGAAATAAATACACATGTTGGCACGTTACAAGATAAAATCCACAAATAATATTTGAATCACATAATCACAACTAATAATCAACATAGAAATTATTGTTTAACATTATTAATTATTATTAAGTCACCAACGTTCAACGACAACTAGTGTGTGCTCACGACACGTGTATGCAAGACTTAACGGAACTAACGGAGTTTGGTAAAGGAAAATTACCGGATGTCACATTATCCCCATGTTGAAAGAATTTTCGTCCCGAAAATTGCGTTACATGGTGAGTGTTCCATCACTGGTCTACTGCATTGGCACAAGGAAATCGAAATCGTATGAGTTTTGGATGAGTTGTCACATCATCCCCATGTTGAAAGAAATTTTGTCCCGAAATTTAATCAGTACCTTCGCCGGCTGGCATCGTCCTTTCGAATAGCTGAGGGTACTTAAGCTTCATTTGGTCTTCACGTTCCCACGTGAATTCTGGTCCACGTCTCGAGTTCCATCGAACTTTGACAATGGGTATCTTGCTTTGCTTAAGCGTTTTCACCTCACGATCCATCACTTCGATAGGTTCCTCAATGAAGCGTAACTGTTCGTCTACTTGAACTTCTTCCAGCGGTACAACCATCGTTTCATCCGTTAAACATTTCTTTAGATTTGAAACATGGAATACATCATGGATTCCACTCAATGAATAAGGTAAGGCTAGTCGATAGGCCACTGGGCCAATTCTTTCCACTATCTCAAATGGTCCAACGTATCTCGGATTTAGCTTTCCTCGCTTACCAAACCGAACTACGCCTTTCCATGGTGAGACTTTTAATAAAACATTGTCACCAACTTGAAATTCCAAAGGTTTTCATCGTTTGTCAGCATAGCTTTTCTGTCTGTCTCGCGCTGCGGCCATGCGGTTTCTTATCTGAACAATCTTCTCAGTTGTCTCGTGTATCAACTCAGGACCCGTTAATTGACTGTCACCAATTTTAGCCCAGCAAACTGGTGATCTACACTTTCTCCCATACAAAGCTTCAAAAGGTGCTGCCTTTATGCTAGTGTGATAACTGTTGTTGTAAGAAAATTCCACCAATGATAGGTGAACTTCCCAGTTATTCCCGAAGTCAATCACACAAGCACGTAACATGTCCTCCAAAGTCTGTATAGTACGCTCGCTTTGACCATCAGTCTGTGGATGATAAGCAGTACTCATATCCAATCGCGTACCTAAAGCTTTCTGCAGTGATTGCCAGAAGTGTGATGTGAAACGAGAATCGCGATCAGAAATGATTGAGATCGGTACTCCATGCCTCTAAACGATCTCCTTCAGATAAAGTCGGGTTAACTTCTCCATCTTATCTGTTTCCTTTATCGCTAGGAAATGATCAGATTTTGTCAATCGATCCACGATAACCATATTGTATCACAACCAGTAGAAGTACGAGGTAACTTAGTAATAAAATCCATTGATATCTGATCTCACTTCCACATAGGGATCTCGGGTTGTTGTAGTAGACCAGATGGTTTCTGATACTCCACTTTAACCTTCGAGCAGGTCAGACACTTGCTCACATAAGTAGCTACATCTGCTTTCATGTTAGGCCACCAATAGTGCGCCTTCAAATCGTGGTACATCTTGTCAGATCCAGGATGTATAGAATACTTGGACTTGTGAGCCTCACTCATCACCAAGTCTCTCAGGTCTCCGTGTAGAGGTACCCATAGTCTATCCATGAAGTAAGGAATTCCATCCGCTATTACTTCCAATTGTTTTTCCGTTCCCCTTAACGATTCAGACCCAATGTTTTCTGCTTTCAGAGCTTCCGTCTGAGCCTCTCGGATTTGTTCAGGTAATTGCGTACTAATCGTTAGTTGCAGAGCTCGCACTCGTCGAGGTTTAGGAGTTTCTTTCCTACTCAGCGCGTCAGCAACTACATTTGCTTTCCCTGGATGATACTTGATAGCACAATCATAGTCATTCAATAACTCTACCCAGCGCCTTTGCCTCATGTTCAATTCCTTTTGCTCAAAGATGTGCTGAAGACTCTTGTGATCGGTGTAGATGGTGCATTTGGTACCGTACAAGTAATGTCTCCAGATCTTCAAGGCAAACACTACCGCACCCAGTTCCAAGTCATGGGTGGTATAGTTCTTCTCATGAATCTTCAACTGTCTAGAGGCGTAAGCTATCACTTTATCCCGCTGCATCAAGATGCATCCAAGTCCTTGAATAGACACATCGCAGTAGACTACGAAGTCATCACTACCATCCAGTAACGCTAATATTGGTGCGCTACACAATTTATGCTTCAGCAACTGAAAAGCAGTTTCCTGATTCTCACCCCATTTGTATGTTGTTCCCTTGTGAGCCAAGGCTGTGAGAGGTTGTGCAATCTTAGAGAATCCTTCAATGAATCGTTGATAATATCCCGCAAATCCAAGGAATTGTCGTATCTCACTCGGTGTCTTAGGAACAGACCAATTCTTTATCGCTTCAATCTTAGCAGGATCAACATGTATTCCCTTCTCGTTGACAATGTGACCCAAGAATTGTACCTCACGTATCCAGAAATCACACTTAGAAAACTTTGCGTACAGTTGTTCCTTTCTAAGTAATTCTAAGATTAAACGTAAGTGCTTCTCATGTTCTTCCTCGGTCCTCGAGTATATCAGTATATCATCAATAACGACGATAACAAACTGATCAAGATAGGGTTTGCACACGCGATTCATGAGGTCCATGAATACTGCTGGTGCATTCGTCAACCCAAATGGCATGACCGAAAATTCATAGTGACCATATCGTGTACGGAAAGCAGTCTTCGAGATGTCCTCTTCTCGAACTCTCAGCTGATGATACCCAGACCTCATATCAATCTTAGAGTAATAGCTTGATCCTTGTAGTTGATCAAACAAATCATCGATACGAGGTAACGGATATATATTCTTGATAGTAACCTTGTTCAGTTCCCTATAGTCAATGAACATTCGAAATGTACCATCCTTCTTCTTCACAAATAGAACTGGCGCTCCCCAGGGTGACGAACTCGGTCGGATGAACCCTTTATCCAACAACTCTTGTAGTTGGGCAGATAATTCCTGTAGTTCGTTCGGAGCTAACCGGTACGGTGCTCTTGCAATTGGAGTGGCTCCTGGAGTCAACACAATCTGGAAATCAACTTGACGATGAGGCGGTAATCCATATAGGTCTTCCGGAAACACCTCAGGAAACTCATGAACTACGGGGATATCCTCTATCTTCTTTTCCTCGACCTGTTTATCTGTGACGAGTGCTAATATGGCTTGTCGACCCTTTCGTAACAACTTCTGTGCTTTCATAAACGAGATGATGCCTATCACCGCACCACTCCTATCACCTCTGACCGTAAGGACTTCTTCACCAAGGGGAATCCGTATGATCTTCTCGTGGCATATGACTTCTGCTTGTTTATCGGAAAGCCAATCCATGCCTACTACCACATCAAAACTTCCTAGTGTAACAGGCATGAGATCTATGGTGAATGTATGACCAGCACGCTCTATCTTGCAGTCTCTAAGAATATACGTTACGTGAATCTGTGTACCGTCAGCTAACTCTATGGTGTATTTAGATTCTAAGGCTGAGGGCATATCACTTAAAAGACTACAGAACCTAGTAGACACGAAACTTCTATCGGCTCTGGTATCGAATAATACGGTAGCAAAACAACCATTAACCGAAAATTTACCAGTTACTGTTGTAGGATCGTTTAGAGCCTCACCTGAGCCAATGACGAAGGCTCTTCCTTTGCCTCCATTATTGTTATTGCCTCCATTGTTGTTGCCATTACCATTGTTGTTGTTATTGTTGTTGCCATTGTTATTATTGCTGTTGTTCCCATTGTTGTTGTTGCCATTACCATTCCTCTTAAGCTGGGGACAGTTGCGTTTATAATGGCCTTCTTTTCCGCACTCAAAACAACCTTTCGGAGTTTCTTGTGATTGTTGAGGCTTTTTCATCAGTTCACCCCGACAGTCTTTGGTTGCATGACCAATCTTCCCACAACGTTGGCACTTGAAGTTATCACATCGACCCACATGGTGGTAGTTACACCGGTTGCACTTCGGCAGTCTTCCACCATACCCACCGGGTCCTTGATTTGAGGGAGTCGCCTGGTTGAAGCTTCGGTTGTTATCGAACATCCGTTGCTGTTGCTGACTTTGCTGTTGTTGTTGAGGTTGAGATTGGCTGCTGGATGACGATCCCTCGTAGCTTGAACCATCCCACTTGCGTTTCTGGTCGGGCACGCTTGCCACCGCACCCCGTTTGGGTAACCGTCCTTGCTCAACTGCCTGGTCAGTCAGCCTGTGGGCTGTTCGGATTGCTTGTTGTATGGTAGTGGGGTTAGAGGCAGTTACCATACTTTGAATTTCGGGCACCAATCCCCGTATATAATGCTCCACCCTTTGTGCATTTCATTCACCATCCCTGGGCATAAAGTGGCTAACTCATGAGTACGAGTCATGTAGGCTTCAATTTCTGAGCCTTGCATTTTGAGTTGCCAGAACTCAATCTCCAGTTTCTGCACTTCATTTCGGGGGCAGTATTCTTTAGTCATAATTCCCTTGAACTCATCCCAAGGTAGTTCATTGGCCATGGCTTGACCCAGCATTTGTACCTGGGCATTCCACCAGGAAAGTGCTGCACCTTCCAATGTCTGCAGGGGCTTCAACAACCTGAAGTGCTGCTAGTTGTGCCTCTAATTCAGCAAACCTATCATCGATCACAACATTATGGTGATCCTGTGCGTCCATGCGCCCAATAAATGCTACCACGTTGCCTGCTAGAGTATGATGTCCACCAATGGCCATCGAGAGTCGCTCCTGAAGCGTCTCTACATGGAAACGTAGCTGACGCATCTCAGATCGTAATGCAGAGTTCTCATCAGTGAGTCCTCTAATCCGCTGTCGCTCTGTGTCCAGTGTGGCTACTAGGGCTGTAAATGCCTGCTCCAGAGGGATTCTCAAGGTAGGAAGTGTAGGCAAAGTAGAGGCGGTTGATGACCTAGTCCTAGGTCGTGTAGGTGCTACTGGTGGTACGCGCTCTCTATATGCCATACGGTTTATGTAGGTGGGGTAGAAATCCCAGTTCCGTGGAGGATCGAGCTCAGGAGGTATGAAAGGCTGATCCCAGTCTATCTCACCAAGAGGATAAGGATGTCGAGGCCAGTTAAATCCCCTATCAGGTACGGTAGTAGTAGGAGGTGACTCAGATCGTGCAGGTCTCTTGCCTAAATTTCTGGACGATGATGCCATGCTGCGAAGTACGTGTTGCGTATGCCAATGAGTATACAGTAAGGATAGTAAGCGATGAGTAACTAACAATTATGCGGTTATAGTCTAGTGTGTGTATGCAACCTAGTTCCCTATAACCAATGGCTCTGATACCAATCTGTCACACCCTCAAAATCCGCGTGCGGGGTTTTACCGCGAGGCGCGTGACATACCAGGATCTCAGTCATTAGTTACCAAGAACGACTCTACATGATTAATAAACAAAACCAGAGTTAACGTTTAAAATACTACGGAAGCATTTTTAAAACCAGAAAACCCAAAACAAGTAGTATGTAAAGAGAATGCGCAAAACATATGCGCCCCAGACACAATTGTTTAATATGAAAATAATCCCAAATTTGTAAACAAGGCAAATGTAGACAACTCAACAATGCTGACGTGCGTGCTCCTAGGCAACTGGCAACCTTGACCTGAGAATAGCATACTAAACAAGTCAACACATGGTTGGTGAGTTCAAGAGTTTGTGTTAAAATATAAACCAATCAACAGTTTCCAGAGCATAAGTAGTGTATTGCAATAGATAGCTAGTCTATTAACATAAAAATATTAATCATAGCGATTTCGCGATCGAAGCTGACTGTGTTACATTTGTTGCCTCCCGTCACGACTTACCAGGTCGTGACGAATATATGTTAGGACAAAATTGCACCCGTATGACCTCGAGTCACACAGGTGGGGCTCGTCAGACCCAGTAGTACTACCCAAAATTTCCCCGCTAGTCAATATTAACAATCCGAAAGTGTGAGGACTTTCCATGGTAAACAGCACTATATCAATATCATACACACTCATATATAAAAGCGTTTGTGATCAACAGTATGCTATCTCCCCCAAAAGAGATTAGGTAAAATGAGTGGGGCAAGAACTCACCTGATGCGCGCAAGAAGTAACTTAGAGCTTAACTTGAAAGAAAGAGGGGAAAGACAACCTTCAAAGGTCACCTAGAACACAAGAGTACATAAGCACGTGTACACAGAATCAACATGAAACCCTAAGTGCTCTACAAACCAAGAGGCTCAAGGTTTAAGAAATACAAGACACATTTGACCCAGTTGACCCGTTTGACCCGTTGGTGACATTATAGGTGATAACTCGTTAATACTAACACAACAGCATATCATACATGATCAACATACAACTTGATTACATATAGCACTTCATTAACCACATGTACTACCTAGATCCTCATACAACTAGATAACATACAAGTCATGCGAATCTCAACTATTATCATGCTCATAACATCTAAAATGTTCATTCTTAATTAATCATCAATCCACAAAAGTCCTAGCTTACCTATATGACTCATACCATGATTTTTCCACAAACAGACCAAAACAGGTAACAAACCAAATCAACATTCATACAACCTAAACAACACATTTAATTACCTTAGAAATCATCCATGAACACACTAGCACGGTCCTAATATCCCAAACATGCTCAAATCATCCAATTCAAGGATTTGCACAAATAAAGTTTCCCTTTTGGGAAAGTTCATCCCAAATTCATCAAACTCACACTACATTCATGAATTTATCAATTATATACCAATTCAAGTTCATAACATTCATTCTAACATGTTAATCATCACCAAATCATCAAAATTCCCAATCATCATACACAAAAGTTTCTACTTTTAGTAAGTCATGATCAACACCTCAAATTCATGGATTTTCTTGCACAATTCAATTAAACTAACATCCAAGCATTGTATCTAACATCATAACATCACCAAATCATGAATTCCAAGAACAAAAAGTTTCCTCTTAAGGCAATGTATGAACTACATGATCAATCCATGGATTTCTTGCAAAATCAACATAATCTAACATTCATACAATCTAATTAACATCACATAATCATCAAACATCAAGGAATCGACATTCAACCTCAATTTCGAACTAGGTTTTCGGCCCAAACATAAAACCATGAAGAAAACCATTAAAAACTAACCTTTAATCACTTATTGGCTAAGAATTGAAGCTTTTAACGTGTTGTAATACTTGAAATCGATCAAAACCGATGCCTTCTTGCTTGTTTTTATCAAAATCGCAGGTTTGTATGTGTTTGGATGGTGTTGCGGCCGAACAAGGGGTTAGGGGGGATTAGGGTTGAATTTTTGGTAATATTGTGTTTAGAATAATTACCTTTTAACCCTTATTGTTTATATTTTATAAAAACTAATCTTTTAAACACTTTTGAAAGGTTTTAACTTAATAATGCAAACATTATTAGACAACAATAATATCCATATGCTTCACTAGTCACAAAATACACGAAATAAATACACATGTTGGCACGTTACAAGATAAAATCCACAAATAATATTTAAATCACATAATCACAACTAATAATCAACATAGAAATTATTGTTTAACATTATTAATTATTATTAAGTCACCAACGTTCAACGACAACTAGTGTGTGCTCACGACACGGGTATGCAAGACTTAACGGAACTAACGGAGTTTGGTAACGGAAAATTACCGGATGTGACAATCGGTATCCATTCTCCATGTTTAATAACGATTTCATTTGGATCAACAGGAGCTATAGACTCTGCAATCATACATTTTTCATATTCTTCATTTATCTGAGAGACAGTAAGACCATCAAAAATACACGGTTGTATTTTTTCTTGATCAGATAGTTAAATCTGTCATCGATATCTAATGGAATGTCTTCTCTAGTAGCTTCAATTGGAGTATACACAGCTTCAACTATATCTTCTTCTTCCAAGACTTCATCATACCAGGCGTTAGAAAATTCTGGATCTAAATCATCTAAGGCTCCAATTTTCTCTTGAGCTTCAACTTCTTCAATTGCCTGTATGGAAGTATCTTCTACACTCAGAGTTTTAGACACAATCTTTTATATCTTTGAAGGAGGGTTAGAAGAAGATTCATCCAATGTTTGAACATCAGGATCATCAATCTTCCTTTTTCCTTTATCAGCCTCAGAAAATCTTTTAACTTCAGTTGGTTGATCTTCAGACACAACATCAGGTCTTGGGACTATAGACTTAAGTTTTCTTTCATACTTTCAAATTCTTCTTTCAACTTAACATGATCTTCTTTTAACTTCTTGAATTTTTCTTCCATTAAATCATAATCTTTGAGCATAACCTCAAAGTTCTTTAAGTTTGTTTCTTGATCCTCTTCAAGATCAACAATTTTCAAGTCTTTCTTCAGTAATTTGCTTTCAATTGTTCATTCTCATCTCTCAGGTTCTTTACTATCTTAAGCTGGAGTGAATTCTCTTCTTTCAGAGATTCAATAATCATCTCATTATTCACTTCCTCAGTATGAATTGTGTCAACTTATTTTGAACTTTCACCTTCTTCTATCACATGACTGGGTGAACTAGTTCTAACTTTAACAATCTCAAGAGAAGATTCCTTAGAAATCACATTCTCTTGCTCAATGGGCTCTTTAACATCAATCATAGGAAAATCAAATTCCATTTGTTATTGAACATTTTCTTCATTAAAATCTTCATTCACCTCAGTAATGTAATCATCTTCATTAACACCTTCATTAACTTCACCAACTTCATCATCTCCATTATTATCATCATCATCATCACTACTCGAAGATGAACTTTCTTCATCATCAGTTTCTTCATCATCTTCATTTTCTTCATCATCATCCTCAGACAGTCTTAGAGGAACTTCTTCAATCAGATCAATCAAATGAAAATGATTTTCATTTATGTTTACATCATCTCTTGCTATCGCTCTCATGTAATGAAACATTGGTACATTCTGAGCTCCAGTAATCATAGCAAGTCTTTTATAAACTGTTTCAGTCATGTAATCTAGAATCAATCTTTCACCACTAACTCCATAGGCATGAAAATTTGGATTTGCTTCATTAATAATCATTTGTAAAAATCTAGGATACATCAGGTATTTGTTCCTGACTCCTTTCTCCAAATTGAAGATAAATCCATTCATAATCCACTTAGCCATATTAAATCTTCTGTTAGTTGCAATGGCTACTATAGGAGAAGCAATATCAACAGGAAAAGAGTTCCATTCCACACTTCTTTTGGACATACCATGCTGAAAGATGTAACAAGAAGGAGATCTCGGATCTTTCAGTGATGATTCTGACTCTGATGATATGGATGATTCTAGCCCAGATTATTCATTCTTGTCTTTTGTTAAAGATCCTGTATTCAATTCTGAATCTCATGATCAATCTAGCTATCAACAAGCACAAGAACATTCCTTGTCTGAAAATACCAATGTTTCACAATCTATTCCTAATGATGGTCCTAAAATTGTACAACCTGAGACCGGAACGTCATCAGTTTCTGGTGATGTAGTTGCTACTGTTAATCTTGATTACTTTATTAACTCACTGACTCAAGTTCCTAATTTCAATCCACAAACTTCAAACTTATTGCATCAGCTTTCCAACTTGAACCAATCTAATCAGGATGTTAATGTTCAAGGGAATGAGATTACAAAGTCTCCTATTCACAAGAACCATCCTACATCTCAGATTATTGGTCCATTGAATGAGAGAACAACAAGAAGTCATTCAGAACAAGCAAAACTCTGCTTATACTCATGTTTTCTATCTCAAATTGTTCCTAAAAACATCACTGAAGCGTTAAAGGACAATAGTCGGATTGAGGCAAAGCAAGAAATGTTATTGTAATTTCGCAAACAAGAAGTGTGGAAGCTTGTGGATTTACCTGAAGGAGAAAAAGCCATAGGCACAAAGTGGTTGTTCCAAAACAAGTCAGACGATCAGGGAATTGTTGTTTGCAACAAAGCGAGACTCGTTGCATAAGACTTAAATATAAATATTGATGAAGTATTTGCTCCAGTTGCAAGACTTAAATCAATTCGTGTCTTCCTGGCTTATGCATCATTCATGCAATTCAAGGTGTATCAGATGGACGTGAAAGGTGCTTTCTTGTATGGACCAATCACTGGATGTGTATGTCAAGCAATGATATGGTCTAAACTATACATATTAAATATAAATATTTCTAATGCTTTTGAGTAACTCTTGAGTGGTTTTAAATGATTTTTCTTATATTTGGTTCATATTCGTATTTTATAAATTTTAAAAGATTATAAACTTAAAAGATATACTTTTTAACTAAATTTGAGACTAGTTCGTTATTAAACAATTTTTTATCGTAGCTAAATCTTAAATAGAAATCTTAAACATAATAATAATTATAATAATAATTAAATCATGGTTTCAACTAAGTGTTTTATATAAAAAAAATCAAAATATGAATGATTTTGAAAATAAATGAAGTTCACGTCGATATACATTAAAACGAAAAGGGTTATTTTGACTTTTCAAGCAAATATCACAAAGTCTGGAATCCATAAATTTTTTATTTGGATATTATGTTGAAGGCCCACGTGACAAGAAATAAAACCCATCAAATTATTGTAGAAAAAATAACCTAATTGTCAACTTTTTTTTCCTATAAAAACTTGAAGGTGACGGCAGAGAAAAAAAAAGGAGAGCCGCAGGGAGAAAGCGCACAGACGAAAAAGAAAAAAATACATTATTCTCTGGGATTCAACTCGGAAGCTTTGGAGTACGTTTAGAGATCAATTTAAAAGCTAGGAACAAGATCTGGAAGCAAGGATCGAAGCATTCAAGTATTTAAGATCATTCAGTTTCGTCTCGTTATCGATTATTTTTCTTTGTTTCATTGTTTCTCTCATTCATGTTTATAAAGTTTGCAACTTTATTATTGTTCTTTATGTTCTTGAATGTTATGAGTAGCTAACTTTTTGGTACTACCTAGGTTGGGTTGAAAACTAATATGTCTTGACTAAATATTTGGTTTTGATTTTGTATATTCGTTTATTAATCTTAGAAATTGATTATTTTCCAATTAAATATGAATATGTGTATTGTTTTATGCTTGAAAGTTATTGTCATGCTCGTGTATGTTTAATCTTGATTGATTGCGTGACATCTAGATTGGGTTTTACCCGTTAAAATTAATTACTTTGTGTTTTTACTTTTATACTTTGATTAGAGATAATCTTAGGAGCATTGGTTGTGATTTGATGGTATTTTTCAATGTGCTACCCTATCTAAAACCTAGGGGTGATAGATATTGCTTAAAACCTCCTACCCGTTGCTTGTTAGGTTTAGATTTCGCGTGAGCGTGTTTTGCCTTCTGTTTGCGGTGTTAGTGTTTTAGGGTATTTAATTAGATTTAATTAAGTTGTCCTTTATCTTAGGGTTATAAAATATAATCTTAAAGATAATGTGGTAGAAAATCTAGGGGCGATCTTTCATTGGACATTTTAGTAGACCTATCTTGTGCTTCACACGTGTCTTTAGTTATCTTAGGGAGTAGCAACATACCTAGTTAATCCTAGATTTGTATTTTTAGAGATAGTTATACGAGTCATTCCCTTTTTGTCATTACATGTTAGTTGGATTTCTACCTAGGTAGTTATTTCATATATTTGATCGTATTCAAGTTTCCAAGTTTGAATTCTTAATTTGTTTACTTCATTTGTCATGTTTAGACTAATTAATTTTAGTTAAATTGTTTATTTTGTTTATAAAAAGTTTACTTAAAAAAATTAAATTAATTAGGTTAGAAGTCGATAGAGGTTTATTATCGAGTGCCGCCAATAGGGTCCACGAATTCAATATCCGGTCTTACCTAAACTTTACTATATCACGACCGGTACACTTACCGATTGTGTAAAATTTAGTTGGTAATTCCATTTTTTTAAAACTAAATTGTGAAAATCATTTTCTTAATAAAATATTATATATTTTCACACATCAAGTTTTTGGCGCCGTTGCCGGGAACACTGATTTGGCGATTTTGAGAACGACCCGAGTAGGGGATCTAATCATTTGTAATCTAGCTCGGAGTTTATTATATTTAGTTTAATTTGCCTTAGTTATTAATTGTGCCTTTAGTTAGTATTTTTTTATTTTCTTATTTTTATGTGTTATGCCTTAATCAGTTAGGTAAATTCTCTTTTATTTTTCTTTTTATTCTCTTTTAGTTTATGCGCCACACCCGTTCTGCCGGACCACCAGAATTTCAGCCACTAGAAGATCCAGAGCGTGCGTTCGATCGATATTCAAACGAGTCTGACATGGAGCTTGAGACCGAGGAAGATTCATACTACAGCGAATCCACTCACGCTACAGAATCCATAATGGCCGAAGAACAACCACCAGTTAGGAGAGTGATTGCTGACTACGCCAAGCCCACTGCTGCCGGAGCTAGGTCTAGTATTGCACATCCACCTGTCACTGCCAACAATTGGCAAATCCCTCCCCAAATCATTTCCATGGTCACTAATACTGTTCAGTTCCACGGGTTGCCTGCAAAAGACCCCAACTCTCATTTAGCTCGCTTAGCGAGGATCTGTGACACCTTTCAAGTGAATGGTATTTTTGAGGACGCATGCAAGTTGCGCCTTTTCCCATTCTCTCTTACTGATCATGCCTATAGCTGGCTTGAGTCCTTACCCACATGATCCATCACTACTTGGGCTGATATGCAAGACAAGTTCTTATGTAAGTACTTTCCCCCTTCGAAGACCGCTCGTCTGAAGAGCATGATTCATTCATTTCAGCAAAAGTCGGGAGAGACTTTCTACGAGACCTGGGAGCTTTTCAAGGAGCTAGTGCACAAGTGTCCACATCACGGTTTGGAGGATTGGGTGTTGATTGAGAAGTTCTACAATGGAGTTACTCCTACGACAAGGAACATGCTTGATACTACTACTGGTGGTAATCTAATGACCACCAAGACTGTTGAGGAGTGTAACATGATGTTTGAGGACCTAGCCATGAGTAGTTATGAGTATCCTAATTCTCGTGCCCCGGTTGCTGCTCAGTGAGGAGTGCACCAAGTTGATTCTAGCACTACTTTAGCCACCCAGGTTGAGGCATTAGCTAAGATGGTAGCGGACCTGCAGAAGAAGAAGGAGTAGGCCTGTGAGATCTGTCGGGGTGGTCATGATACGATTGATTGTCCTAAATCTGCTGATAGTTTTCATGAGCAGGTTGACTTTGTCAGCAATCCCAACCGGATGCAAAAAATGCCTTCGGTAATTCCTATAATCCTGGTTGGAGAAGCCAGCAGAACTGGAGGAGTGGAAACCCACCGGGTTTTCAACCACGTACTCAGAGTCTATTTCAGAATCAGAGTTCGAATAGCAGTCAAACTAGTAGTATAGGTCAAGGTGAGAAGAAGCCCACCCTTAAGGAGATGATGATCCAGCAGTCACAGATGTTGACTCAGTTCACGGCGAGGGATGACACCAGGTATAAGGAAGCGCAGGCTAGAGATCAGGCATATCAAGTTAGGTTCCAGGAGAATGAGGCCATGATCAAGAATCAAGGAGCATTATTGCAGAATATAGAAAGGACTGTAGGTCACTTATCAAATATGTTTCAGGAAAGGCAACCTGGAGGCCTACCTAGTAATGTAGTGAAGAATCCAAATACAAATGTGAAAGCTGTGATGACAAGGAGTGGTAAGTTATCTGGTGTGGTTGTGCCTCCTGTAGTGATAGAAGAGGAGGTTGATGAGGAGATAGAGATGGAGGCCCTTGCTGGCAAGGTGCAACAGAGGTTGCGCCCACCAAGTACAGCACAGCCAGAGGAGTCCTTAGAGAAGGTTACTGAGAAGAAGAAGGCAAAAGAGCCATTAGTCCACTTTGACAGACTTCCATATCCAGGACGATTGGCTCAGCATCGATCTAAGGAGCAGTACGGGAAGTTCCTTGAGATGTTTAAGCAGCTCAAGGTGAACTTACTTTTGTGGAGGCATTACAGCACATGCCTAAGTATGCTAAGTTTCTGAAGGATCTGCTCATGAATAAGAAGAAGTTGGAGCAGATCTCGACGTGAACATATCCATTAAGAACACACACGATCAGGATGATACTTTGTACTTCATAGATACCATTTGGACACAGATGACTACGAGTTTTGAGAGTTTATCATATCAGATCAGACAGATTCACAGATCCTGGTTAGGGAGAACCAGGAAATCGAGTTGAACGCTTTTGCCTTTGAGCATGAATCGGTAGATCGTGAGAGTCAGCCTCTCAAGAATGCTAACGTGTGTAAGGTGATTACGAGAGAGGAGCCGATAGAGAAGCCATCAGTTGAGACTCCCCCATCCTTAGAGCTTAAAGAATTGCCATCTCACCAAGAGTACGCATTTTTGGATGAGGGATCTCAGTTACCTGTCATCATTTCTGCTGGATTGACAGAGGAGGAGAAGAGGAGACTGGTAGATGTGTTGAAGGCACATAAGCAGGCTATTACGTGGAAGCTTATGGACATTAAGGGTATCAACCCTTCATTTTGCACGCATAAGATACTCATGGAAGATGAGTATAAGCCTGTTAGACAGAGTCAAAGGAGATTAAATCCTAACATGCAGGAGGTAGTTAAGAAGGAAGTAATTAAGTTATTAGATGCAGGATTGATCAACCCTATCTGTGACTCAAAGTGGGTGAGTCCCGTGCAGGTTGTTCCCAAGAAAGGGGGGATGACAGTGGTGACTAATGAGAAGAACGAGTTGATTCCGACAAGGACAGTCACCGGGTGGCGAGTTTGCATTGATTATCGCAAACTGAATGACGCCACAAGGAAGGACCATTTTCCGCTTTCTTTTATCGATCAGATCTTGGAGCGTTTGTCAGGGCAACAGTTTTACTATTTCCTTGACGGTTTTTCAGGTTATTTCCAGATCCCCATCGCTCCGGAGGATCAGGAAAAGACGACCTTTACATTCCCGTATGGCACCTTTGCATATCGCCGCATGCCATTTGGGTTATGTAACGCTCCAGCTACTTTTCAGCGGTGTATGGTAGCTATATTCTAGGACATGATCGAGGACTCAATGGAGGTTTTCATGGATGACTTTTCTGTGATTGGGAGTTCATTCGATTCCTATTTGGAGCCTTTGGAGAGGATGTTGGCTCGATGTGAGGAGACCAACCTCATGCTAAACTAGGAGAAGTGCCACTTCATGGTGAAGGAGGGCATAGTTTTAGGGCACAATATTTCACACTCGAGGCTTGAGGTTGATAAGGAAAAGATTGAGACTATTAGTAAGCTTTCGCTACCCACATCGGTGAAATTTATTAGGAGTTTCTTAGGCCACGCCGGTTTTTATCTACGTTTCATTAGAGATTTCTCTAAGATTGCGAGGCCGATGACGCAACTTCTAGAGAAAGATGTGCCTTTTGTGTTTTCCGAGGAGTGTAAGAGAGCTTATGAGCTTCTAAAAGAGAAGTTGGTGAATGCTCCGATTATGGTTGCCCCGGATTGGAGTTTACCTTTCGAGTTGATGTGCGATGCGAGTGACTATGCGAAAGGAGCAGTCTTAGGTTAGCGTAGGGACAAACACTTCCACCTAATCTATTATGCAAGTAAGATGCTCACAGATGCACAGGAGCATTACACCATGATGGAGAAGGAGTTGTTAGCAATAGTCTTTGCATTCGATAAGTTTAGATCTTATCTCGTCCTTTCTAAGACTATTGTTTACACAGACCAGCGCTTAAGTATTTGTTTAGTAAGCAGAACGCTAAGCCGAGATTGATACGATGGATTTTGCTGCTTCAGGAGTTTGACATTGAGATTAGGGATAAGAAAGGAGCGGAGAATGAAGTAGCGGACCATTTGTCATGTTTAGAGAACTCTGGTTGTGAGGAGATTAGGGAAGGCATGATTGATGATAACTTTCCACATAAGACATTGATGTTTGTTAAAGCACATGAAGAGGGTTTTCCATGGTTTGTAGATCTGGCTAATTACTTAGCGATAGGGGTTCTGATGAGAGGCATGACACACCAGCAAAAGAAGAATTTTTTTGCAGATGTTAAGTATTACATTTGGGATGAACCCTACCTCTTCCGCATTGGATCAGATTAGATCGTACGTAGGTGCGTACACGATGATGAAGCAAGGAGGATTTTGAGGCATTGGCACTCAGGACCAACAGGTGGCCACTATGGAGAAAGTTTGACAGCAAAGAAGGTATTCGACGCTGGGTTTTATTGGCCGATGATCTTTAAGGATGCGCATAAGTTTGTGAGCAGTTGTGACGTATGTCAGAGAGTAGGAAATATCTCATCCCAGAATGAGATACCACAGACTGCCATTCAGGCATGTGAGATTTTTGATTTGTGGCATCGATTTCTTGGGCCCGTTTCCGCCATCTCGCGGGAACAAGTACATCCTGGTAGCCGTAGACTATGTTTCCAAGTGGGTGGAGGCTCAAGCCTTACCTACGAATGATGCTAGGGTTGTAGTGAGATTCATTAAGCAGTTGTTTTCCCGCTTTGGTACCCCAAAAGCCCTGATCAGTGAACGAGGGACCCACTTCTGCAATACGCAGATGGAGAAAGCCTTGCAACGCTATGGGGTCACCCATCGGCTTGCAACGGCTTATCATCCACAGACTAGTGGGCAAGTTGAGGTAAGTAATCGAGGTATCAAGTGGATTCTGGAGAAAACAGTTGGATCAAATCGCAAGGATTGGTCCGATAAGTTAGATGACGCACTTTGGGCTTTCTGCATGGCGTATAAGACACCGACCGGTTCTACACTGTTTAGGATGATTTATGGGAAAGCGTGCCATCTACTAGTGGAATTAGAGCATCGTGTGTATTGGGCATTGAGGACAGTGAATTTAAATATGTCCATGGCCGGACAGAACCGATTCCACCAGTTGCACGAGTTGGAGGAAATAAGAGATCATGCGTACGCACATTCGACACGATACAAGGAACGTACGAAAGAATTACATGATCGCCACCTGAAAGGTAATAAAGAATTCAAGTGTGGGGATCAGGTGTTGCTATATAATTCACGATTAAAATTGTTTCCAGGAAAATTAATGTCCCGATGGTCGGGACCATACACTGTGCGCGAGGTATTTCCATATGGGACAATTGAAATCGAGGAAAAGAACGGGGAGACATTTAAGGTAAACGGCCATCGTTTAAAGCATTACATTAGCGGGCTGGTGATTGAGAAAGAGGAAGAAGTGGTCGACCTCGCCCCTGTAGGAGCCTGATTGAGAGGCCCGAGTCAAGCTGACGACTCATTAATAAACCAAGCGCTTCCGGGAGGCAACCCGGGGGTTTGTTTTTATTTTATTTTATTTTTTCTTATTCATTTACTTTTTATTTTTAATTCTTTGTACCGGATACCTCTGTGTTTGTTTTTTATTTCAGGTTATTGCTTGGAGCTGAATGACCATCTGCTTGAAGTTATTAGTCAAGTTAAAGTGTGAGGATGACACGTACATTTTCAGTAGATCTTCTATCAGTGCACGTTACATATCAGGCGAGTTTCAGTTTTCCCATGTCCTGCACTTTTATTATTTTCTTGCTTATATCTATTTGTTCGAACATTAGGAACAATGTTCGATTTAAGTGTGGGGATGGGGTTAGTTGGCAAAACTGAAATATTTTGCATTCTGGTTTGAAAAAAACAACAAAAAACAAACAAAAAAATCAAAAAAATAAATAAATAAAAAAAGAGAAAAAGACACTGAGTACAACTCATCCATGCATATAAAACACGACTTGCACGAATCATGATGTGATGCCAATTAGCGTTTATTAGTTAAACCTAGAGCATGATTAACTTTTCAAGTCACAGGATTAAGTTAACTTAACAAGCGGTTTTCAAAATAAAATTACCTATACGTCTAATTAAGTGAGGTAAATAGAGAGATAATAAACGTACAATTGTCCACAACTTTACCCTGATTACCTCCGTTTTCATGTAAGATTGAGCCTTTAATTCTTGATTATTTGCATTTTACATGCATTTCTTTGTTTGAGCGTTTATATCACACGATCACATGCATTTTAGAACTTGTCTAGGTTATACGCGTTGAGACCATGAACTTTAAACTTGCACAGAAGTGATAGAGGCACCTAGGATTTAGCCTTGTATTCAGCCTGTGATTACCTTACCCTAAATATCATCCACTAGTTAGCCACACGTTGAGCCGTTTATTTACCATTTTCTTTTGTTTACACCCATGTTAGCCTAGCCTTTGTTTATTTAATCCCTTTTTGTGTTAACCCGTATGTTTTAGAAAATCCGATCAAGTTAGTGTTTAAATAGTGTGATTCAATTGTTATGTCTGGTTAGTTAATCTCAGTAAAAAAAAAAAAAGAGAGAGAGAAAAAAAAATGAAAAAAAATAAAAATAAAATAAAAATAAAAAGATAAAAAAAGAGTGACTCAAAAAAATGTCTATTAGTAGTTACTTTGTTAAAGGAATCAAGTTTGATTCTTTGTTTTTGTTTATCATTGCGTATTATGTTCGTGCCTAGCCTAGCGAAGTCGGATTTTTCTAACACCCTAGCCTTGTTTTTCCAATTCTTTATTCCTACCCATCACCCTAGCCACGTTACAACCCATGTTAAGACTTACTTGATTTGTGCAAAGTTCAATTGTTAGTTGGTGTAGATGTGATACCTTTACAAGCTTATAACAATGTTGTGACGTGATGATATCGAGCGTACCATAGATATAAACTTGTACATCTTATACTAGTCCATTAAACAAACCGAGAGGAGAGAACATTGTAAGAAGTTGTGGATTATTGTATGTTTAAAATCTTTAAATTAACTAAGCTCGATTAGTGCATCAATTTTTCAAGATTGGTGTCACGGTTGCTTGTTAAGTTGTAATTCTATTGATTGTGATTAGATAGATGATCGTATCTTTAGGGAAAACAGATTGTGCTAATTTGGTTTTACAGTTATGTTTTCAAACTTGTTGATGTTAGATATGTAGTGGGTTGAGTTTTGCTTAGGGACAAGCAAAGTTTAAGTGTGGGGATATTTGATATGGTCTAAACTATACATATTAAATATAAATATTTCTAATGCTTTTGAGTAACTCTTGAGTGGTTTTAAATGATTTTGCTTATATTTGGTTCATATTCGTATTTTATAAATTTCAAGAGATTATAAACTTAAAAGATATACTTTTTAACTAAATTTGAGACTAGTTCGTTATTAAACAATTTTTTATCGTAGCTAAATCTTAAATAGAAATCTTAAACATAATAATAATTATAATAATAATTAAATCATGATTTCAACTAAGTGTTTTATATAAAAAACAATCAAAATATGAATGATTTTGAAAATAAATGAAGTTCACGTTGATATACATTAAAATGAAAAGGGTTATTTTGACTTTTCAAGCAAATATCATAAAGTCTGAAATCCATAAATTTTTTATTTGGATGTTATGTTGAAGGCCCACGTGACAAGAAATAAAGCCCATCAAATTATTGTAGAAAAAATAACCTAATTGACTACTTTTTTTCCTATAAAAACTTGAAGGTGACGGTAGAGAAAAAAAAACATTATTCTCTAGGATTTAACTCAGAAGCTTTGGAGTACGTTTAGAGATCAATTTAAAAGCTAGGAACAAGATCTGAAAGCAAGGATTGAAGCATTCAAGTAATGAAGATCATTCGGTTTCGTCTCGTTATCGATTATTTTTTTGTTTCATTGTTTCTCTCATTCATGTTTATAAAGTTTGCAACTTTATTATTGTTCTTTATGTTCTTGAATGTTATGAGTAGCTAACTTTTTGGTACTACCTAGGTTGGGTTGAAAACTAATATGTCTTGACTAAATATTTGGTTTTGATTTCGTATATTCGTTTATTAAACTTAGAACTTGATTATTTTCCAATTAAATATGAATATGTGTTTGTTTTATGCTTGAAAGTTATTGCCATGCTCGTGTATGTTTAATCTTGATTGATTGCGTGACATCTAAATTGGGTTTTACACATTAAAATTAATTACTTTGTGTTTTACTTTTATACTTTGATTAGAGATAATCTTAGGAGCATTGGTTGTGATTTGATGGTATTTTTCAATGTGCTACCCTATCTAAACCTAGGGGTGATAGATATTGCTTAAAACCTCCTACCTGTTGCTTGTTAGGTTTAGATTTCGCAAGAGCGTGTTTTGCCTTCTATTTGCGGTGTTAGTGTTTTAGGGTATTTAATTAGATTTAATTAAGTTGTCATTTATCTTAAGGTTATAAAATATAATCTTGAAGATAATGTGGTAGAAAACCTAGGGGCGATCTTCCATTAGACATTTTAATAAACCTATCTTATGCTTCACACGTGTCTTTGGTTATCTTAGGGAGTAGCAACATACCTAGATAATCCTAGATTTGTATTTTTAGAAATAGTTATACAAGTCATTCCCTTTATGTCATTACATGTTAGTTGGATTTCTACCTAGGTAGTTATTTCATATATTTGATCGTATTCAAGTTTTCAAGTTTGAATTCTTAATTTGTTTACCTCATTTGTCGTGTTTAGACTAATAATTTTATTAAATTATTATTTTGTTTTGTTTAAAAGTTTACTTAAATAATTATTAAGTTAGAGTTTCGATTATTATATAGTGTCCACAAATTCGATATCCGGTCTTACCTAAACTTTACTATATCACGACCGGTACACTTGCCGATTGTGTGAAATTTAGTAGGTAATTCCTTTTTTTTTAAACTAAATTGCGAAAATCATTTTCTTAATAAAATATTATATATTTTCACACATCAAGCAACCTCCAGGTTTGAAGATTCAGAATATCCTCATCGTGTGTACAAGCTTAGTAAAGCATTGTATGGTCTACATCAAGCTCCTAGAATTGATATGAAAGTTATCACAACATTTGATCCAGCATGGATACACGCGAGGGAAAATTGATCCAACTTTGTTTATAAAGAAGGATGCAGATGATCTCTTATATGTTCAAGTGTATGTTGATGACATCATATTCTGTTCTACAAATCCAAAATTATGCAATGAATTTGAAGATATTATGAAGTCTCGTTTCGAAATGAGTTTTATGGGAGAAATTAATTTTTTCCTTGGTCTTCAAATGAATCAGTCTGCAGATGGAATTTTTATCAATCAAGAGAAATTTGTTGAAAAACTCATGAAGAAATTTAAACTGCAAGATTGTCAATCCATCAGAACTCTAGCTGACGTAAATACCAAGATTGAACCTGATCCGAAAGGAAAATCAGTTGACCAAACTCTATACAGATCTATGATCAATCTTTGATGTATCTTACTGCATCTAGACCTAATATAATGTATGTTGTTTGTGTCTGTTCCAGGTACCAATCTGACCCGAAGGAATCTCATCTAATCGCTGTTAAACGAATATTCAGGTATCTCAAAGGAAAACCGCCTTTAGGGTTATGGTATCCTTATGAAGGAAACTTTGAGTTATATGGATATACAGATAGTGATTATGGGGGATGTTGCCAAGATTGTAAATCTACGACGGGTGGTTGTTGGTTTTTAGGTCCCAGATTAGTCTCGTGGCAATGTAAGAAACAAACAAATGTCTCTGTTTCAACCGCAGAAGCTGGGTACATAGCTGCTTCAGCAGGATGTTCTCAAATCCTTTGGTTATAAAACCAACTGCTGGATTACGGGTTTAATTTTCTTAAAACTCTTATTTACATTGATAACACTACTACTATGTTTATTACAGCTAATCCTGTCCAGCACTCAAAAACAAAACATATCGAAACTCGACATCATTTTCTCAGAGATAACTCTGAAAAAGGTTTAATCATTTTGATTCAAATCGCAACTGAAAAACAGTTGGCTGACTTATTTACAAAAGCCTTTTTACCAGGTCGATTTGAATATTTGGTCGAGTCAATTGGACTTATTAATCTTGTTTAAAAACTGGTTTTGAGTTTAATTCAGTTGTCTGAATCATAAAAATGATAAGAACCCTCCCTTAGCTTAATCATGAATATAGAGAAACTGTCAAAGTTAACTGCCTGATTGTATATATTGTGTGTGCATGTTAAATAGAAAATGAAAAAGCAAATACAATAATAGAAAATTGCAAAATCAAAAGAGAAAAATAGAAAAAAAAACACAAAATAGAGTTTTTTTGTTAATTAATTGTTTAGGACTGAATCTGTCTTTGCAATTTATGAGAAATGATAGATACATTAGTTATGATCAATTACATACTTCACTCGCTACTAAAGTCTGACGTGATCAGATATGATGTGCAGGTAAGCTCATGCAATTATACTGAAAAAGTAAATTCTTATGATCAAACTAAATCAATCATGCATTCATGTTTGTCCATTCTAGTACCAATGAGTAGTGTTGACTTCTCAAATTGATTGCTTGTAAAGTCATAAACTCACACCTGGTGGCGATATGAATAACCATTAAGCTCTAATTATTTAAAGCATCTATTCACTTCTCTGTTATGAGTCATCATAGACCTGAAGTGATAAGATATCCTTTGTTGTAAGTCATTACAGACCTGGATATTCTCACTTAATGCAAAAGATGCCAATATGCACAATCTAAACATGAGATCTTGTTATAAGTATATGTCAGGTTAACAAGTTGAGAAAAGTGATTTCTTGCATATCTTGACGAGGATTGAACTCTCTAAGTCTAAGTGTGACTTACATAATGTCATATCTAATCCAAGAATTGAAAAAGTAAGTGTGCTGAGTATCTTGCCAAAAGCACTCATTTTCTGTCTTTAGATCTCGTGTCTCCTTTGCTGCAGAAATGCTGTCCTGAAACACACTTGATCATGATTTAATCACTGTCTATGACTATCCATTATTTTATTTTTTTTAATGTGTTGATCTTAACTGATATGATCTTATGCAGGCATGTGATTCAAATGTATACAGTAGATTTTTTATTCTGCTTTAATTTTAATTTTTGTATGATTTTATGTGTGTAGGCATGTTGATAATGATTGGTTTGCTCTACTTGCAAAATAAAATAAACTTCTAAGTTTGTGATCTTAAAAGTTTAAGGGGAGTAAAAATTATAAAAGAGAAAATCAATGGAAAATTTTCAAAATGTGAAAAAGAAATAAAAAATAAAGTGCTTTGGATGAAAGGTTGAAGCTAAATATTCAAGCATGTGTGTGTTTGATATGTTACAAAAATGAACCTAAAAAGAATTTAAAAGTGGAAAAGCTCTTGCAAATAAAATGAGATTATTTAAAAACTTTTAAAAGAAAGACTAAAATGACGGGAAATTGTTTGAAAAATAAAAAATTTGTTTCAAAGTTGATTTTGAAAATGTGATTGATTGGTGATTAATTTGAAAATTCATGTTCACAAACAAAAAATTTTGAATTTCACATGATGTGTAATTGAGGATAGTTAATGATTTTGTTTGAGTGATAGTCAAAAATTTGATTAAGTGTTGAGATAATACGCATAAACAGTGCTAATGCGCATAAATAGTGTTCATATGGATGATGTGAAAATTTTCAAAGTGTTAGACTCATGAAAGGTTCTCATGGGCCTGAATAGTTCTGAAAATTCCAAATCAGGAGTATGATGAATATAAAAAATTTGTACAATTGCTGGGCGTTTGCTTTACTCCATGCTCCTAAACAGTTGTGATGTTCTGAAAATGTTCAAGTATTGGGCGTATCAACATATGCTCATGCGTCTGAACAGTTTGTCTTTTAATGTGGTTAGACGTTTGAAAGTGATGATTTCTCCAAGTGTTAGGCGTTTCATCAATTCTCATGCGCCTAAACCGTGCCCATACGCCTAAACAGTGCTCGAGCTTCTGAACAGTGCTCATGCGTCTCATCCAAATGCGCCTTCATAGTGCTCATGCGCCTTCATAGTGCTCATGTGCCTAAAGATTTTTACACATATATATATTAAACACTTGTGTAGTTTTTCATTCACTCATTCACAAAACTCAAAACACTCTGATTCACTCACTCAAACACTCTGAGGAGGCTTGTGCAGCATGACTTGCTTCCGAAGCTTCTTTCTTTTCGGAAGATGTCTTCACCACCTTTTTTTCCGAAGCAGCCTTCTTCTTGGAAGGTTTCAAGAAAATGTTTTTGTTTCTTTTTTTGCTCTTTGGCTTGTCTTCCAAAGCTATTTTCCTTTCGAAAGAATGAGTTTCTTCCGAAAGCAACTGGCTTTGGAAACAAGCTTTTCTTTCCTTAACACTTGGACCATATGGTAAGGTCCAAATGCGAAACCATCCTTGACTCCTTCTTTCTTAACATTGGTTGCATAATGTGTGCTTGCTGGATTGTAGTAACAATCTTTAGCCATGTGGTTATACAAGCCACATATTATGCATTCAATGTTAATCTGGTGGGACATGTGGGTTGTTGTTTCTTGCACTTCTTCTCTTCTTCAACAGCCTTTTCCTTTGGTTTCTGATCCTTCAGCTGGATAGGAGTGATGGTACTACTCTCCTTTCCTAAATCAGAATTTCCAACCACTTGAAATCCAGCTGAGATGAATACACCCTTTTGCCTTGGGTCTGTTTTCATCTTAGTCACAGCCACCTTTTGGCAGTTTTTCTTGTTGCCCTAATCTGGTTCTTTCTTGCTTTGGTGGTCAAGGGTTTATCAACTGTGGGGATGAGGTTTTCTACCTTATCCTTCTCTGTGGTGCTATTATTTCATCATTATTCTGTTCACTAGGTAGTGGGTCAGCAGTTGGAACCTCTTGCTCATCAGCACCATATCTTGGCTGTCTAATAGACACAAGAGAGTGTGGTGGAGCTATTTCATTGGATCGCAACTCACTTTTGTTTTGATAGAATACCTTGAAGTGGGAGGATGATGCTATAATGGTGTTGAAGTTATGTTCTTGAATAGCATACTTCTCTGCTTTAGCCTCAGCTATGACTAGCTGGGCTTGAGCTTCAGTCAACTTGGATATTAGATCTTTTATTTGAGTCTGGTAAGTCATTTTTTAAAGAAAAGGTTTCTCTAACTCTTCAATGTTGAGTTTATAGTTAGATTCTGCTCTCTTAAAATCAGATTTTAGGATATTTAAAGACTTAATATCAGATCTAGTTTCCATGTTGTAGTCCTGATAAAATTTAACCTTAGCAATACAAGCTGGAGTACAGAGGTGTTCATATACCTTGCTGTCTTCAGTTCTAGTCATGAGAGCTTGAGCAGGAGTGACATCTTGCACCATAAAGCTCCACTCAACCTCTTGAGCAACAGCAGCAGTTTATGGCTCAGTGGGTTTGGTTGCAGCCTTTGAGGTAGTAGGATGTTGGGAGGCTTGAGCTGCTCCAGGATTAGATCTTGGAGCTTTACATTCCCTAGCAAAGTGACCATGTTGGTTACAGTTGTAACATTTGGCCTTGCTTTTGTCAAACCCGAATTTGCTATTGGTTGGGTTCTAAGGAAATTGCCTTTCGGTTCTTTTGAAGAACTCCTTTGCTTTATAGGTTAAAAGAGCCATTTGTTGGACAATATCCATGTATTTAACATCATCTGGGCTGAAATAATCTAGATCATCAAAACAGTATTGAAAATCTCTAGAGTGCTCATTCCCTGAAACAAAAGCACAACTCTTCTAGAAGGGAGTGTGTTGAGCCTGTTGAGACCTGGGTGTCTCATGAAAAGTGATGTATGGCCCAGAAGATGATAATGGCTGTTAGGGGTAGTTCAGGTACAACTGAGGCTGGGGAGTTCTTGATCCTTTAGCAACATGTAGAGAATTGTTGACTGCAGGATTTGAGGGTCTGTTCATCTGTTGACTCTTATGAGTCTCCATATCCATACGGTATCACGCAAGGATGCCATATAGTTCAGACATAGTGAGAGTGTTAAGATTTTTGGTTCTTTTGATTGAGACACAGTAAAAATTCCACTCATGAGGAAGTGCACTCATGAATTTTTTGACTATGTCTCTTTTCTCAAGAGCAACTCCCATAGTCTGAAGAAAGGTGATCAAGTCCATATACCTGAAGTATTGTTGGCTAAAGGTCTCACTAATAATATAAGTGAAGTTTTCAAACTTCTACTTCAGCATATCCTTCTTGGATTCCTTGGATTCAGTGGAACCGGAGTACATCAGCTTCAAAGCATCAAAGAGTTCTTTGGCGGTCTCGCATTGCTTAAAGCCTACCATTATAGAGTTTGGTATGGCAGTAAGCAACACGGTCATCGCTTTGTAGTTGATGTCCAACCTCTTGAAGTCTTCATCAGAGTAATCTTCAATAGCTTTCTCAATCATGGTTCCATTACCAGCTGGGTCCGCCACCTTTGGCTTGTAAGGACCATGAGTGACAGATCTCCACATGCGGCTGTGTTGATACTTGATAAAACCTTCAATACGTTTGCACCAGGTTCTAAAATCATCAGGGGTGATGATAGGAGCCTTGATCATGGTTCCCATTTCGGACTCAAAAAATTTTTGGTTAAGAGCCATTTGAGTGAAGTGAGTAAGTGTGCAGAATCTAGGGTGATTTGGGATGGTTAGATCTCACAATCAAGAGTCTAAAATGCTCTATACCAATTACAGGATCGGTGCTGGTCTCTCAACACAAGTTTTGTATCTCACAAACTCACTAAGTCTCACTGGGTTGATGAAGAGGAATCTCTAACTAGATTGACAATAATATAATAAGTTGATGAACACAAGAATGGTTTTCAAGATACTTGTATATATTATTTCTAACCTCGGTATTACAAGACTCTTACAAGCATAGTTACATAAGTTACAATAAGAAACTATATATACTACTATCTACAACCGGTTATACTTGGAAAACCAGCTGGAATTTACCACTAAGCAAATACTACACTGCTAGAAGTAAAATATCTAAGATAAAATAATATCCTATATTAGGTAGTCATAAAAGGTCCATGACTTACCTTTTGTCACCAACTAAGTATAGGAATTATACTAATTGAAAAAGGTAAACAGTGGATTAAAGTATGGTCAACTACATGAGAGTGGGAAAGCGCCATGTAGTGTATCAGAGTTGTCACCGGATGTCAGACAACCCATACTTATGTCCACTAGTTCATACTTGATCCTTCCTAAGGCAAAATGGCTTTGGAAGAATAAGTTCTTCTGAAGCCATTTATACTTCGGAAGAATCAACTTCTTCCAAGTCCTCTGCAAGTCTTTGTGACTTTATTCTTCGGAAGACTTTGTCTTGGATCTTCTAAGTGTGAATGCTTCGGAAGGAGAATTACTTGGTCTTCATAAACTTCGGAAGAATTGATTCTACCTTCGTAAGTTCTTCATATACTTCGAAAGTAAAACTACTTAGTCTCGGAAGACTTAGTTTTTCCTTCAGAAGTTCTTTATACTTAAGTTTCGGAAGATCTTCAACTTGTCTTCGGAAGAGCAGCTTTAGCTTTGGAAGGCTTCTTCAATTGTACTTCAAAAAAAATATTCTAAGTGTTGTTTTGGTTGCACCAGTCTCATATGACCCAACAGCAATATAACTATCTCATTGGAGGGTTTCTTTATCAAATGAGCCCATTATGTACGATGGATTTCTCAAGTAGTATTATCCACAAACCACACGACTCTCCATGGAGTTAATGGTTGTGCTAAACATTCGAGGATAGTAGCAGTAGTGTTAAACTAGAATAAGTTTTTAAGAGCATGTATTCCAACAAAAAAATACTAAGGTTTAAGCATGATAACAAAGCTATTAAAGTTATCTTACATGCTATGCTAGAAATGAATCCAAATGTTAGCCATCCCTAAATTCATATAATTTGTCACTAAAAGTAATATGTATTATTTTATATGTGCCCTTGATGTGAGTCAAATATGTTAATACTTTAACTAAGGTTGTTTGGGATTGTGGTTGCTTACTACAACAAAATAAAGCTAATGTAACACTTGTAATATGTTGCAATAGACCTTGAAAAGTTGCATTAAGCCTTATAAAGGTTGCATTAGCCCAAAGCAACCTTTTTAATTAAAAGCTACCTTAAGTGAAGTTGTATCAGATCTAATGCAACATTTTTGGTAGCTAATGCAACCTTTTTATTAGCAAATACAACCCTGTTTAAAAAGTGATTCAAAAATGTTACATTAGGATCATTTTTCTAGTATATTGTTATATGAATTGTGACCAAGTCTATTTAATTTGAAAGTTGTGGGATTATGTCTCGGCTTGGTTTTATGGTGCTGCTTTGAGTTATCAACATGGGCTAAGATCATACAACACTTGTTAAGTATTTATACTATTGAGAAGAAATTTCCTTTGTTGGAAATTCTCGGGTTATGTAAAATTAATAATCCATCTAGATATAATAATTAATAGAAAATACGGTCAGTTTACCATTTGTTATCATGATTTTAATCCACAAGTAAATTTTAGTAAGCCATAGTCACTGTATTCAAACTTAAGGTCACAAAAGCTCGTTTATCTTAAAACGTTTATTAGGTAGGTTTTAGAAGAAATAAAAAGTGTGTTGCTGAGCTTTATATTTACCTATAGCCAATAGATAGATCAGTCCCTAAAATATATGTAAACTATTAATTAACATTTTAAGCAATTTATCCTTTTAAAACATGAATATATACATATTATAAAATTCTTATAACTTTTATTTAAACTCATTGAGAACTATTTATGTAAAATACTTTGAGAACTATTTATGATTACAGTTCATATAAAACAATATTTTAGGTATATTTTTAGTCAAAAAATATTATACAACAAAAATAAGAAATAGGTTAAAATACAAAGTGTGAAAAGATACAATAAGTTAAAAAAAGTCAAAAAAAATTATATCTCACAATATAAATCAAATTTCAAAAAAGTAATTCCGAGCTTTTGTTCCCCTAGCCGTCCTCACTAAGAAAAAATTAAGCGAAAATAAAAAAAAATAAAAAAATTAACGTTTTTTATTATGTTATTAATGAAAGACACAATGACGTCATTGTGTCATTATGAAAGACATAATGACGTTGTTGTGTCATAAAACACACCATGAAATTTTTTTTATTTACTTTTTATTTTTTCCTGAAAGAATACGACGAGAGAAACAGAGACTTCGAAATACTTTTTTGAAATTCGATTTAGATTGTGGGTTATAATTTTTTTTTGACTTTTTAGTCGTATTGTGTGTTTTCACACTTGTAGTTAAATACAATTTGTAAAATAATATGTTCGTTTTGTTTGTTTTGGTCAAATAGTGTTTTTGACTTGTAATTATATTCATTAAACAGCAATTTTTTCACGGGAGGAACCTTTTGCATGTGGTACAACTTCCATATGTGTGATCTTTTTTATACGCACACAGTACAACTCTTGCTCTGCCACAGCCACAGCACCGTCACCGAACGCCCGTCGACAGCAAAAACCCACCGACGATCACAAAGCGACCAGAACGCCTGTGATTCCGTTGCCGTAGCCATCTGATCTACAACCCAATAGACACCGGCCACCACCATCACGACCACTTTCACCGACTGCTACGATGATAGTCTTGAACCCCCATTGATTTCAACCCCAAATACTCTCCGATAAAAGGCTTTTACGGTGTTGAATCGGAACACATACAATTGTCGACGGTATTTGCGTTTAAGGATTCAATTTGATCCGTATATGATCTGCTAGAAACGAAGGATGCAGTCACCGATCTCAACATGTAAGCCATTGTCATTATAGGATTTAAGTGAGAAGGTGGATTTCTGTTTTCGGTGGCTTTAAAGGCGATGATGGTGGCTAGCGGTGGTTCTTGGCGGTGTAGGATTTAAGTGTGAAGGTGGGTTTTTCTTTCCAATTAGAAAGAGAGAGATGGAGAAATCATAGGATTTTTAACGTAAGTTTAATGGGACAAAATGAATTTCAAAATAAATACAATTTAATTAAGTTAAAGTTTGAAATCCATAAATACGTCCGAACTTAATTTTTCACCTTTTCTTTTTATTTTTAAACCAATAAAAAAACATCATACTTACCTTTATCATTTTCAAATAATTTGAACTTTTTTATGTGTTAATATAATATTATACACCATAATTACAATCGCCATATTGGAACTTTTGATGTGTAAAGTATAAACTCCATGCATAACTCTGTAGTAGGAATGGATCTGGTTATAAGGACGTAAATTTCGTTTAGAAATAAGCTGTGTTAAATATAAAATATTTATGTCTTTATTTTTATTTACATTTTGAGTTTATGTACGTTTTAATATAAATTTTATTTGATAATGTATCAGGTCAAATATAATATGTATTAATTCGAGATCATAATCAAATTACAAAAACAAAAACAAAATCAAAATATAAAAAAATGGGAATCTGCTCAACTTATCAGTGTCGTTGGAGAAATTAGGTAGGGTTACAAGATCAAGATCATTATTCTCACGACCTCAATTATAGGTGGTTCTACGTTTCGATGTAAATTTATTTCAAGAGCGATGCAAGACTGTTGTAATCTATACTTTTTTACGACGTATGCGGCACCGCTGCCCATGTTTTTTTATGTACGTTTTGAGTTTATCTATGTTTCGACATAAATTTTATTTAGAAAAAAATCGGGTCATATACATTAAGTTTTCATTTAAAGTTATAAATTTGGACACGCGACATTTTCATATAAATTTAGTTTGGAAACGAGTAAGATTAATTGTAATGTTTACTTTATTACGTTGTGTACAATGCAGCCGCAACGCGTGACAGTTATAAAACTAGTTAGACTCCAATGCATAGATTTTCAAATTTTTATCTTACGATGTACATTTTAACGTAATTTTAATTTATATTACTGTAAATATAAGGTTTATGTAAAAAGTCTCATAATTTATATTTTAATGGTTTAATGATTAAGAAATCGGTTAAAAGCGTAAGTTAAAATTTATATTTTTCACCTTCTATTTTAAATTTATTTTTATATGACAAATAAATCAGTAACAATGTAGATTTTCATATTTATAGTATTTTGGTTTCGTTTTTACATAACTTTATAAATTTATGCATTTTTAATTACAAATTTATGGTGAAAATTGTACTAAATATCTTAATACTACTTGGACGACTTATAAGCTTACTTTGAGTTACTTAAGGTTAAAATAAGTCATATGAAAAAATATAGGTTCAAAATAACAAAGTTTGAGTCGGTTTTAGTTTTTAACTCTTATGTGTTCGGTTTAATTGTGTGATTAATCCATAAATCAAAATAAAGTAGTTCTTCTCCAAAATTTATCATTTTAGTTGCAAATACTGTAAAAATAAAGTTTTAATATTTCTAATAATATTTGTATCTATTGTCTACATATGCATAAGATGTCGGTTTTTACGCTTTTAATGTGTGTTTGTGTTTTCTTATTTGAAGATGATTTTATTGAGGTTAAGTGATTTATATTTACTATAAACAAGTATGCTTTTGTTACTTTTCAAATATGAAATCAATGGTGCCAACTTGTATGTAAAATAATAATTTTAAGTGGAATAAAAGTAGGAACGGGACAAAAGATCGATACCTTAAGCAAGGATTGAACTTGGGTCGAACATGGGCTCCAGAAGGTTCAATTGATCTGTGAAAATATTAGATATGATAGATCAAAGGGTTAGCGTAGAAGCTTTTAGAAACAAAGATATAAGTCAACAATATAAGAGATTTGAAAACGTTTTTTTGGGGTTACTTAATGAATTGGCTAATGGGCCGATTTGGGGCTAATTTGGTGTCGCTCCTCGACTTTAGAACACCAGGGAGCATGAAAGATTGTTACGCATGTTTTTATTCGACTTTAGCACACCAGGTTAAAGTAAGTCTTATAAAAAAATATAGGTTGAAAAATAACAAGAATGATGTATATTGAAAACGTTTTAGTTTTTAACTCTTATGCGTTCGGTTTAATTGCGTGATTAATCCATAAATCAAAATAAAGTAGTTCTCCAAAATTTATCATTTTAGTTGAAATTACAGTAGGACTGTTGAACGGGGTCAATACAACAGTTTCACAGTGTTAAGAGAGACTTAGAACACTTGCAGATCAAATAGAGAACCGGCTTAAGGTGAAACAATGAACACAAGTAAAGAACAGAACAAGAACAAGATAATATGGTTTTCATTAATGATGTATATTGCTCTCAAGTTATTTTACAAAGTGTTACCAAGCTTAAATCAAATGACAAGTACTTGAGATACTTTATAGTATATCCTAAAGCCGGCCTTACTTTGTAGGCCAGCTGGAAACACTAATCTAGACAACAAGATCAATGTAATTGTCTTTTGACTAGTGACTATGACATGCCATAGCTTACATCCTTATCTAATACAAAAAAGATATAAAAGTACAAAAGTAGAAAGTTACAAACTTTAAAACCTTAATTTACAGTTGACAAAAGTATGGACTTTTCACCAACATATGTAAGTGGGTGAGTTTTCAGAGATGCAGTGAAAAGTGGTCAGCTTTTGTCAAAAGTAAGTCAAAGAAAGCATGTCTTATCTATCTTCGAAAGAAATCAGTTTCTTGGCTCGGAAGACTTTGTATTTGAAGCTTCGGAAGACGTCATCTTTGGCTTCGAAAGATTTGGACTTTTGGCTTTGGAAGATTTGATACTTAGTGAAATTCTTTGGGTTATATCAAATCTTTTGAACTAACTTTCTGCAGGACCGGTGAAGGGTGGTCAATGCAACAGTTTCACAAGGATGGAGAGATGTGCAACACTTAATATATCAAATAGGGAACCGGTTAGATGATACAAAGAACACAAGTAAAAGAACACTAAAGTATGGTTTTCAAGAATGATGTATATTGTTCTTAAGTTCTTATAAGTGTTACAAAGCATACATAAAGATACAAGTACTTGAGAACTTTATACTACATCCTACAGCCGGCTATATTTGAAAGCCAGCTGAAAACACTAATCTAGACAACAAGATCAATGTAAAGTCAAAAGACAGATTGCCTTTCAACTAGTGACTATGACATGCCATAGCTCACATCCTAATGTATTACAAAAAGGATAAAAGGTACAGATGTAGAAAGTTACAGACCAATAACCATAATCTACAGTTGACAAAAGCATGGACCTTTTCACCAACTCATATTAGTTGGTGAGTCTTCAAAGTGGCAGCAAAAAATTGTTCAGCTTTTGTCAAAAGGTGATAAGAGAAAGCATGTCCTCTGTGTCTTTGGAAGAAATCAGTCTTTTGCTTCATAAGACTTTGTCTCTAAAGCTTTGGAAGACTTCATCTTTGTCTTCGAAAGATTTTGTCATTTGGCTTCGGAAGATTTTACACTTAGCTTATTTTCTTTGACTGGTTTAAAACTTCCAAAGTAACTTTACTCTATACTTCATGCATGCATGCTGAGAGCTTTTTGGATGCTTTGGTTGCATCAGCCTTTAAGTACAAACCTTACAAACTCCCCTAGGCTGATGCTACCAAAACAGAAGAGATTATTCACCTATTGACATTCCACATCAGGATCAAGACCATTCCTTTCTTCATCATTTGGTTAGGATCCCTCACACTCTCATAGTATCTCCTCATGTCATAGAGATCATGCAGAGGAAGATCAAGTATGTCTTTCTAGAAGTAGACATCTTGACCTCCTTGATCTCTAATGACATACTATCTGTCCGGATTAGCAACAAAGCTCCGGGAGGGTCTCCCAGTAGCAAGAGGCTCTACATGAATGGGAGTTGGATGAGCAGCCTCTTCTTGATCACCCTCAGGATGTTCTAACCCATTCTGAGGTATAGAGGCGGATGCCTTGGACTTCTTCTTCTTCCTCTTGTCCCTTCTAACGGCTATCCTTTTCTTCTTCTTTCCAAATTTCAACTGAGAAGACTGGCCTTCAGCACTAGGTTGTTCTTGTATGTCTTTCTCATTTGGGTCCTCTTCCTTACTGGTTCAGAAGGAGAGGGATCAGGACCTGCCATGGATCAGAAGATGAAGTGGGCTGTGGTCTAGCACTAGGTCCAGGTTGTGTTGTCTCTTAAGGTTCAACCTTGACCTCAACTTCAGGTGCAGCCTGACTTGGTGGAGAATCCAAGTCAATAAGCTCACCATTTTTAATCTTTTGCTTGATTATCCTAATGTGCTCATCCATGGTGGATAGAGACATTGGACCAAGCCTCCTTCCAGAGAATCCATGCAGCTTCAAGAAGCTCATCATCCTCTGCCTATTAGCAAACTTCTTTTGACTCTTTTGGATGATGGCTCTTGACTTTGCAGCTTCTTCCCTTATTTTCCTCTTAGCAGCTTTTTGTTCTTTCATCACTTATAGCTCAAGCTGCTTGAGGTAGTCAAAACTCTATGTATTCATATGATAGAAAGAAAGAAGTGCAGATGCCTGATAGAGACCTGTGGCACTCAGGTAGGTAATCATATTTTGTCTGTCTGCTTCTTTGTCTACTTGAAGTTGTTGCTCAGTTGCCACAGCCTCTGTCTTAGGGCTTTCTTGAACTGGGCAGAGGGTAGGAGCATGCTTATAGAGTCTTTTTTTCCTTCTTTCTTCCTTGATCTTGAGGAGCAGTTTTGTATCCTCTGCCTCCTTCCTCTCCTTTGACAACTCAGTGTCAGACAGTTCATTTAACTCTTCTAAGGGAAGAGAGATGAGTTCATCAATGTTGTAGTTTCTAGTCCCTAAGTACTTTAATCTAGCTACCCTTAACTTATCATCTTGAGTGCTTGGCCTAGGGGCAGCTCTAATTGCAGCTTCCATAAAGCCTGGGGACCCACTTGAACTCTCTCCCCTTAGCTTCCTCTTTCTCTCTATTTCCTCCTCCTTAATCTCCTCAGGAGTCAACTTTTTTTTTACCTTTGTCACTTACAGGCCTTTATGAATCAGGTTGGAGAGAGCTTTGGCCTTTATGCTTTGTTCTTCACTTGCCAAAGAGAGGTTGTGAAGCACCTTCACCAGCTGGTGCCTCACTGAGGGTAATGGGTGCTGAAGCAGTTCCTGTCATCTCAAGGTTCATAGGCTTAACTACTGGGCCTTTAGCTAAGGTTTCTCCTTCGAAGCTAATCTTAGGGTCCACCTCAGCATCCTGTTGACCAACAGTCTTGCCTGCTAGCCTCTATCTATACAGTTTTGTTCTCAGCTTGAACTCTTTAATCACCCTTTATTAGATCTTATCAGCCAACTTGTAGCTTGCTTGTTTTGACTTGGGTGGCAAGTGGAAGGTCAACTAGATAAGTGCTCTCATAGAATCTTAGGGTGTAGAAGTTGAAGATCTTTATTGCCCCTGAGACCTAGAGATTACCAGGGCTCTTCTTTGATCATCATACCTCCATCCCATAATTGTATTATCTGCTGGGTGAGATAGAGTTGGCATTGCCATTGGTTTGCCCTCCAAACGAACTTTGTATGAGAGAGTCCACATTAATGTGGACATGAGGAGGTTGTTGAGTATGGACATCTGCAAGTGAGGGTGGTGAATCCTCCATATCCATGCTTTGAGAGGAACTCCTAGTTCTGTGATTATAATTAAGACTTTCTCCCCCTTTTTGTAGCATCACCCTCATAACAAGGGAGCTAGGAGTTAGGTCCATCACATCCAAAAGTTCTTATGGGCTGGTTGAGTCCTTTGGATTGGTGTCTTCAGCTACCTGCCCTTGAGATTGGTGATCTCAAGTTGCTGATTATTGACCCTCTTTTGTAAGGTAGTCACTTGAGATTCCAGGTGACTGACCTTTGAGACTAAATAGGTGCATGTTTTAGTCAGTTGTTGCACCTTTAGTTTCAGAATCCCCTCATCTTCATTTGAAGAATCACTGGGGGAGAAGAATAGGACTAAAAACATTCCTCATCACCAGCACCAAGTTCTGGCTACTGGATTTCCCCTGCACCATGACAGGTTCGGTTGAAGTATCAATAGGCTAGATTACCAAGGTAGAGGTCTTAAAGATGTAATCATTTTTAGAAGTGAGAGCCTCTTCCATATGGACCTCCTGAACTGGTTCAAGAAGATCCACCTCAGTTGTGGGTGGATGATGTGGGACTGGACATGGGTGAGTCAAGAGCACTCATCTCTGCTTGAGCAGGGGTGGAGAAGAGAGACTCATGGTACTTACTAAATCCTATGTCTTTATCATCATAGAATTCAATGTTGGGTATGGGTTGATTGAGGTCTAGAGGCTGAGGATGGTAGCTTTCTTTGAAGTTTGTTCACTAGAGTTTTGAGGCTCTAAGTGAAGCCTTAAGGCTGGTGTTGGTGTAGTGAGCTCTCAGGCTAAGCATGGGTGATAATATGAGGGCCTGCATAACTTGAGTGATAATATGGGGGCATGTACAACCTGAGTAGCTTGTGATTGAGATGTTTGCTCCTCAGGGGAAGTGGGAGCTCTAGTGCCCACTTCCTCCTGCATGGGTGATAATATGGGGGCCTGCACAACCTGAGTAGGTTATGCAGGGGTTTGTTTGGATTTTCATTGGTAGGTGATGGTAATTTATGGCTGTGTGGGTGGTGCAGATGTGGATGGTGTGGGTTCAACATTAGCTTGTGTTGCCAAGTTGTAAGCTAGAGCAATAAGCTCTAACGTTTTTGGGATCAGGGCTGTTTCTACCCCTGAGAAGCCAACAATTGGCTTTTTATTGTTTTGAAGATGTCGGGCTTCTTCTGTCCCATTAAGAACCTTACCTACTCCCCTTAACTGTGAGCCCATTTCACAGTTAAGAATATACTGGACATAACTAGGGAACCTATGAAATTCTAAGGAATCTAAGTATTCACAACTGATGAAGAAATACATCCACAGCTGATGTGTTAAAACTCACAGCTGATGTGATAATCTTTTCAGCTTACATTTCAGTTCAAAGCAGTCGAGCAGAAGTCTGTCCACACCCATTGACCCACCATCAAACACCATACACCCTACTTCATATCTGTCCATTCCATAACCTCACCTTCACTCATATCAATTACCAAAGACTGCACTCCAAGACTGTACATCAATCAACATCCAAGGTTTTTGATAATCATAAGGTTTTGGCAGCATCATCTTAGGGGGAGTATTGTTGGACTATTTAAAGATGATACTTACCAAACCTAAGTGTCGAATCTCATGATGATTACCAAAATCGACACGGTGAAGATATGCTAAAAATATGAACAAAACGAAGAAAATTGACCAAAGTCAAACTTGGTCAAACTTGGTCAACCATGGTCAAAGTCAACAGTCAACATCAGCGGACGTCCCGAATGACGTCAGCACCTGGCAATCACGCATCAGCAATAGAGAATTATCAGACGTGAAGAATATTTATGTAATCATTTGGGCTTAAATATAATTTTATCATTTTGTAAAGAGTATAAATTGACTAAATGTAGTCATTTTATACTCTAAAACAATTTCAAGCATTGAAGGATTCAAATTGCTTAGATTTAGGCTAGTTGAGAGAAAACATTAGGTTGAGTGTGTGTGGGAGAGAAACCTCTTGCAAACTCCCTTAATCTCTCTAGCAATCATACATATGAATAAATAACTATTTTATGAATATGTGTTCTTGAATTGTCATCATTCATTATTCATCACACATTCAATCTTGCATCAGATCTTCACTTGAAATCATCAATGGGTTTGTGAGATTCTGCATCACAGATCCGATAAACGAAAAACATCGATTGCAATATTCGATCCATCCAGCAGAATCGATGGTTTCCACAATTGGTATCAGAGCCTTGGCTCCTTGTTCTTCAAATTTTCTCAAAAATTGAACCACAAGTTTGATCTACAAATGTGTTGTTTTTGATGAAATCAAGCTACCATTAGCCTAGATTTGTTATTTTGTGAAGAGCTGCAAGTTTTCACATCAATTGAAGTTCATTTGAGCCATTAATTTGAAGATTTAAGCAAACTTGTTCTTCAAGTCTTCAAATGCTCATGAACGTGAAATTTTGATTTTGTTGTTGTTTAGCTAAAATTGATAGTGGTTTAGCTTAGACATCAAATCTAAGGTCGGTTATCATTTTCAACATCCAAATCATACATTTTGAACATTGATTCTTAGATCTGGGTTTTTGTTCTTCATTGTGTTCTTCAAGAGTTCATCATTTAAATCCAGTTTAGGTGATGATTATATGAAATTGATTTTTGTTCTAGCTTAGAATCACTTATCTACAGCTGTTATAACCTTTGATTTTATCTAATTCCATCAGAAACCCAAGAATCAAAAGTTTGTTCATTCAATAATATAAAGTTTGACTTTTTCAGAGTCAAACTACTTTGAAATCTGAAAATCAGCCAAATCTAGGATTTAATTCAGATTTTGATTCATTTGTTCATCATACAATCGTTCACAATCATTCAAGAATCTATCAAACTTCAATTTGTGAATTTGAAAGTGAAATTTCATTCATAATCAAAGTTTACAAAGAATACACAAATTACACATGAATTTGATTTTTTGACTAAGTGTTCTATCATCCACAGCTGTTGTACAAATTCCACAGCTGATGTTTTAATTCCACATCTGACAATCTTTATCTTTTTTGCAACCAAGTGTCCACAACTGATGTGTTACATCCACAGCTGATACACTAAGTCCACAGTGAACGAACATACAGTTTTTCTAAGTGTTCACAGCTGATGCACTATTCACACAGCTGATGCACTATTTACACAGTTTATGAACTATTCCACAGCTGCGCACTATTCACACAGCTGATGCACAATTTCTATAGTGTGCACTATTCACACAGCTGATGCACTATTCATAGCTGAGCACAATTTCTATAGCTTATGCACTAATCACACAGCTGATGCACTATTCACACAACTGATGCACTATTCACATAGCTGATGCACAATTTCCACAGCTGATGCACTATTCACACAGCTGATGCACTATTTCCATAGCTTATGCACTATTTCCACAGCTGATGTGTTAAAGTCCACAGCAGACAAGATTCACACCAGACGTCCCAGTCTTTCTTAGCTTCACAGCGGACACACTCCTTTACATCTGTCCACAATGGAACAAAAGCATACACAACATTGTCCACATGGATATCAAAATATCCTAGCGGACGTTAAACATACAACTGGGTACCATCTGTACACAGCAGACTTGTAAACATCAATTAATTTTAATAGGAAAATCCCAAATATTACTTTTAACTAAGGCCTTGATTAATTTTAGTCCGGCCTTAAGTAAATTGTAATTAAACAATGTTAACTCTTTAATTAGGCCGATCTATTAAATTGAGTTTCAACGTTCTTTGCATTCAATTAAAGTTAAATTTGATTTTAACTTAAACACAAAACAAATTTTCAAATCATTTTTGTTTTTAAACAAATGGAAAATTTAACATCATTCACTAACACTCGTGAAGAAACCAGCTAGCTTTCTTGCTGCTAGGTGTAGGAAGAGGTTTTAAGAATTCAACAAAGCAAATCAAGCTGCAACCACACAAACAAAGCAGCAAATCAAACAAAAGTTGCAAACAACCAACAACAGCAGCATATCAAATAATAACAACAATTCATTGTTTGACAAGACAAACATTCAGTTGTACATCAGTCATATTGAAAAAGAACTGATGCACTTATATTTATATGATCTTGCAAACTCAAACAACACTTGGTCTAATGATTGATAAAATGCAGGTCAGAGATGAAACAATGTAGAAACCTCTGAGGTAAGAGGCTGATGCAACCAAAGGATCAATCAAAAGATGCCAAAACAACCAGGTCTTCCAACATGCACTAAGGAACAAAAAGCACTAAACTTCGAAGCTTTACACATACAAAGAAGAATGCCATGTATGAAATCTTCTGAAGGATAAGTTTTGAAGAAAATGATAAGGAGGCTTTACACCAATTCCGAAGCAAAGAATCAACTCTTCCGAAGTATAAAGATGAAGTCTTCCGAAGCTCTCAAGACAAAGTCTTCCGAAGCTGAATAAATACAAGGCTGATTTACCTTAGAAGAGAGAGAAAAGCACCTTCCCTCAACTTTATCATAAAGCAACCATGTGTCCGTGCCCACTCTGGTGGTTCACAACTATCATCAGTTGGTGAAACTCCCATGCATTATGATAAAGTAGATAAGGTCTTTGTCTGCAAGTTTATGTATTTGTTTCTTTTTGGACTTTTGTAGTAGAAAAGTCAAGTGAGCTATGGCCTGTCATAGTCACTAGTCAAAGGCAATCTGTCTTTTGACTTTAGGCTGATCTTGTTGTTAGATAGTCACTTTCCAACTGTGTTTGTAAATTGACGGTTGTAGGATTAGTATAAAGAGTCTAAGTTCTTGTATTTAAAATGAGTGCAAACACTTGTAATAGAACTTGGGAAGCATATACTACTCCTTGTAAACTTATATCTTGTGTTCTTATTCTTTACTTATGGTGTTATGCATTACATCATCTGTTAAAGTTCTCAGTTGCCTATTGAACTGTTAAGTGATATTAATATCCTCCTAATGTGTTAACTAAGTGTACGAACCCTCTAACGGTCCTGCAATTGGTATCAGAGCTTTCAGGCTCTTGTTTGCAAGATCTCACCATCTTCAAAACCTCTTAGTAAACACACATCACTTAACTTTCAAATGGAAGCTATCTCAAAAACTAATATGGAAACTGGAACCATGACAAAATCCCCACTGATCACTCTGAGGATTTTGACACTTGGTGTCAAAAAATAGAAGGCTTTATCAAGTCTCAAGATTCCAGGATATGGGAGAGTCTGTTGTCAATGGACCTCATGTACCATGCACAACTTCAGCTGCTGCTACAGGTGGCATGATACCAAAGGAGAAGGCTGATTTTTCTGATGAAGACTGGAAAGAAGTGATATTGATCAGAAAGCTATGACAGGCCTCCAAACTGGTCTTCCAAACTCCATCTACAGAGGTTTCAAGAAGTGCAAGACCGCCAAACAGCTATGGGATGCACTGAAACTCATGTATGAGGGTTCAAAATGAAGCCAAGGAGAACAAGAAAGATCTCCTGAAGCAGCAGTTTGAAAAATTCACCTTCAAACAGGTGAGACCATGACTCAACAATACTTCAGGTATGTTGAGATTGTGGATACTCTTGCTGATGTTGGAGTGACCATTGGAAAATAGGGATATGGTAAGAAAGTTCATGTCCTCTCTCCAAGACAATGGACACACTATTGTGTGGTCATTAAAGGACTGAAAATCTCAAGACCCTCACTCTTACTAAGCTATATGGGATACTCAGTGGATACTAGATGGAGATGAAACATACAAAATTCATCTGGTAACTCCAACCATCACCAGAGTTCTACCCTCATGTGGTTTGAAAGGATAGCAGAGAACCACAGCATCATTCATCTGCTACCCTGAGACTTCACCAAAAGGGACCTTTCATCACCTTCCAAGCTCTTCTTATGCTTTTGTTTCCACTGATGAAAGTTCAGGCACTTTCTCTTTACTCTTAGACCTAGACTGTATCCATCCAGATGATCTGGAATATATGGAGACAGTTCAGTAGATGGCTCTCTTTTCAGTAGATGGCTCTTCTTACTCACAGAGCCCAGAAGTTCTACAAGAGGACTGGGAGAAGGTTTCCCAGAAATGCTGCCAGTAGTAAGTTCGGGTTGGACAAGAGCAAAGTCAAGTGTTACAACTGTAACCGAATGGGACACTTTGCTAGAGAATGCAAGGCACCCAAGTCTAAAGGTGGCCAAGCTTCTTCCAGGCCAAACTACACTGAAGGAGGGCACCAGAATAGAAGCCAAGATAGCAAGATGCAGTTGCTGTTGAAGAAGGAGGCTTTGACTGGAGCTTTCAAGCTGAAGATGTATCTCCAAACCAAGCACTCATGGCTGATCATGATGAAGCTAAGGTACTTGAACATCTTTTCTCTCCTGAATGTATTGCTGAAGTTAATAGATACAGGTCCTACAACTTGAAATGAGATCTGACATTGAGTTTTTGAATATTTTAAAAGCTGATTTTAAAAGAGCTGAAAATGACTATAAACTTAAATAGAAGATCTAGAGAAAACAGTTCTAACTTTTAAACATGAGCAAACAAATTACAGGACTCAAATTAAGGATCTCATTACCAAGTTGACTGAATGCCAGGCTGAGCTTGTGATCAGCAAAGCCAGGAAGAAAAATGTGTTCTTGAAGAGGAAACCTTCAAGAACATGATATCCTCATCTTTACAAGCAAAAGTGTGTTATCAGAACAAGCAGGGACTGGGCTCTAGTGAGATAGCTCCTCCACACTCTCTACTATTAGTTAGATCTCCAAGGTGTGGAACTGGTCAAGATGAGCTTCCATCTATAGACCCAGTGATGAAGAGGATGAAGAGGAGAAGGTGAGCGATGACTCTGAGGTGAGTGAAGAGAGTCAATCCAAAAAGGGTCACCATGCTCCTAAGGAGGAAAAAGAAGCTGGTTTGAGCAAGACCAAGAGAAAGAACTTGATTGGAAGAGCAAAAAGAAGATCAAGAAAAGCTCAAAAGGTCAAGACCACCTTTGATCCCAAACAAAAACAAGTATTTGTCTCTGCAGGGTTCAAGGTGATAAAAGTTGAAGATCTTGTTAAGAATTCAAGTACCAAGAGTTCTACTTCAGCTTCAACTCACTCCAGCAACAACAAGAAGAAGACTGATAAACTGTGTGTCACTGTTGCACAGCCTGAATCACCCATCTCCAATAGCAAGCCTATCCCTAAAAAGCTTGATGTGTCATCTGAAAAGATGAAAAAGGAGAAGGGAAGTGTTCAATATCAGTCCTCTTCAGACAAGAAGATTCCCAGAAAGAAGCAAATAATCTGTGTCATGTGTGGTAGTATCTCTCGTTTGGCTAAAGATTGTATCTTCAATCCCAAAGGTATTGTCCACTTGATAAAAGAGAAGACTTATGGGAAGAAGAAAGAACAACAAGCTTCAGAAGGAAAATCTGTTTCCTTCAGAAGCTCCAAAATAAAGAAGAAGGCAAAGAAGAAATTGCCTTCGGAAGAAAAGTTGGTCTCGGAAGAAAGGAATGCTTCCGAAGCACTAAAGCTTGCTGCAGTGAAATCAAAATCTTCCGAAGGATCTGTCTCAAAAGCTTCGAAGCCACAAAGCTTCTGAAGCAGTTAAGGTCAAGCCCAATCTTCCAAAGGTGGTGTGGAAGATGAAGAAGATCTTGAGATTGGAGTTCTTCTGCAGCAACAGCAAATGATCCTTTAAGCTTGAACATTGGATCATTTACTATTCCATTGCCTTCATGAACTTAATAAGCCCTAGACCAAAGAGGCTTGGGTTCCAAATGTATTGATAGCGGCTGCTCCAGGTTGATTACTGGCCGGGGGCAAGGTTACAAATGGTAAGCTCAGGCATTGAGAAGGTAAATTTGTCAAGGAGCTGGGATACAATCTTCTGAGTGTGTCCCAATTTATGAGCAAAAACATCACATGCTCTTTACTGAGCATGAGTAGCATTGTTCTAAGACCCGAGGTTGACATTCCTCAGGAGCATATTTTGCTTAGAGCTCCCAGGAAGAGGGAACATGTACAAGATGGATTTGCATAAAACCACTCCCTCTGGAGAAGTGTCTTGCTTTCTATCTAAAGCAAATAGTGATGAGTCTTTCTTTGGCATAAAAGAATGTGCCATGTAAACTTTAAAAACTTGAATAAACTGATTAAGAATATTTGGTAACGGAATGCCTAAAGAAAGAGTTTACAAGTGATGACCACTATGTTGCATGCCTGAAAGGTAAACAACACAAAGGTATCCACAAGCCAATGGAAATGAATTCTATCACTACTCCCCTACACTTGTTACAAATGGATCTGTTTGACCCCACTAGTGTAATGAGTCTAGGAAGGAACTCATACTGTTTGGTGATCACAGATGACTTCACAAGATTTACTTGGGTATTCTTTCTTAGAACTAAGGATGAGACCCCTGAAATCTTGAAAAGTTTCATTCTAGGAATTAAGAATCAATCTGATCACAAGGTGAAGATCATAAGATGTGATCAAGGAACAAAACTTAAAAACCAAATCCTTGATGCATTTTGTTATGAAAAGGGCATATCAAGATAATATAGTGCCCCCAGGACTCCTCAGCAAAATAGTGTTGCTGAGAGAAGAAACAGGACACTTATTAAAGCTACAAGAACCATGTTGTCTTACTCTAAACTGCCCATCACCTTCTGGGCAGAGGCTGTTAACATAGCCTGCTATGTGCAGAATAGAGTTTTGGTAGTTAAGACATATAGTAAGCCTTCTTATGAACTATGGCATAAAAGGAGACCATTTATTGGTTTTCTCAGAACATTTGGATGTCCTTGCACCATCTTGAATACCAAAGATCAAATAGCTAAGTTTGCTGAGAAACAGATGATGGACATTTTGTGGATACTCTTCTCAAGCTAAGGCTTATAGAGTATATAATCTCAGAACTAGAATCATGAGGAGTCAGCCAATGTAACTTTCAATGAACACACACCCTGTGTGAAAGGTTCTGGTCGGATTGGCTATTTGATCTTGATTTAGTACCAACTATTTTAACAAATCTTGTGAGAATATTTCGGATCTATGGATAACAGGTCAACAGAAGATCCTGACCCAAGATTTGAGCTGAGAAGACCAAACAAGAAGACTACTTCAGCTCCAATGGTGACTAACCCTGTCATAGAGGCTCCAATCAGCACAAGCATGACAAATACTGCTGATTCAACTGAATTACCCTCAAAGTCCAGTTAGAGGCTCAGAATTCAGGAGAAGGAACCTCCAATGCAGGAAGAACTGGTGGTGGTGACAGTGATCAAGAATTTCTTGATGCTGGTAATCACTCCATTGAAGACAACATCAATGATGTCACACACTCATTGGATCAAGTTTCTCTTGATAAGTGTGATGATGTCACACACTCATGGATCAAGTTTCTCTTGATATGTGATGATGTGGTGGGGGACTCTTCTTTGCCAGATCAAAATTTCTCTAATCTTGATCCATCCAACCAACTGCTGTGATCCCTCAAATCAGGATCCACAAGTCACATCCCACCACAGATATCATTAGAAATGTTGACTCAGGGGTGAGAACAAGAGCACAAACTCATGACAGTCATGTTTGTCTACATTCTTGTTTCTTATCCCAATTGAGCCAAAGAAAGTTGATGAGGCCTCTAAAGGATGAAGCTGGATTGAAGCAATGCAAGAAGAATTGCTTCAAATCAAAAGACAAAAGGTTTGGAACTTATGCCCTCTTCCTCAAGGGAAGACTGTTATAGGTACCAAGTGGGTTTTTTTAGGAATAAGAAAGATGATAGAGGGATTATCATCAAGAACAAGGCAAGACTAGTTGTCCAAGGATACACTCAAGAAGAAGGAATTGACTACACTGATGTCTTTGCTCCAGTAGCTAGACTCGAAGCTGTAAGAATATTTTTGGCTTATGCTGCATCTAAGGACTTCAAGGTCTACCAGCTTGATATGAAGTTTGCTTTTCTCTATGGGGTGATTAATGAAGAAGTCTATATTAGACACCACCTGGCTTTGCAGACCCGGATCATCCTGATTATGTCTGCAAGCTTGATAAAGCTCTATATGGGCTACATCAGGCTCAAGAAAGTGGTATGAGACACTATCAACATACCTCTGTCAGCATGGATACAAAAGAGGTACTATTGATGGGACTCTCTTCATAAAAGAAATAGGAAACGACACATTGCTAGTTCAAATATATGTGGATGACATCATCTTTGGTTCAACTAATCCAATCTCTGCACAGACTTTGAGATGCTGATGAAGAACAGATTTGAAATGAGTGCCATGGGGAACTCAATTTCTTTCTGGATTCAAGTGAAGCAAGTTGAAGATGGCATCTTCATAAGTCAGTCAAAGTATGTTCAGGACATACTCACAAGATTCAAGATGACTGACTGTAAGGTTGCAAAGACACCCATAGCTAGAAATCACTCCCTTGGTCCTGATCTTGAGGGAGAGTCTATTGATGAACATCTCTACAGGGCCATGATTGGGTCACTCATGTACCTTACTGGTAGAAGACCTGATATTATGTTTGCTACATGCATATGTTCCAGATATCAAGCCAACCCCAAGATGTCATACCTTATCACTATCAAAAGGATTCTTAGGTATCTTAAAGGTGCTCCAAACTTAGGCCTTTGGTATCCAAAGAATTCTAACTTTAGTTTGTATGCATATACAGACAGTGATTATGGTGGTTGCAATATGACTGCAAAGTCAACCTCTGGGGGATGTCAATTTCTTGGTGGAAGGATAGTCTCCTGGCAATACAAGAAACAATCCCGTGTGTCTGCATCAACTGCTGAAACTGAATACATTGTTGTTGCAAGCTGCTGTGCTCAAGTGCTTTGGATTCTGAATTAGATGCTTGACTATGGATTCAACTTCAAGGAGACTCCCATCCATATAGACAACAACAGTGCTATCTCTATTACAGAGAATCCTGTGCAACACTCAAGGACCAAACCATCAACATCAGGTATCATTTGATTAGGGATAACTTTGAAAAGGGTTTGATAAAACTAATCAAAGTTAACACAAATGAACAATATGCTGATCTGTTCATAAAGGCTTTTGATGAACAGAGATTTAAATATCTTGTATCAGCTATTGGGATGATAACTTTGAATAGATTTTCTGAAATAACTTAATCAAATTTTTCTCTTAAAAATTATGTGTCCTAATTGTCTATTAGCTCACCTCAAAGCTCAGTTCTTTTTGGAAGAAAATAAATTTTAAACTGATATTCCTTAGAATGATAAAAATTTTACTTTCGAAGAAGTGAATTGTCTTCGGAAGAAATTTATGTCCTAAAAATCCTTCAACTTGTTTATCTAAGATTTACCTTCGGAAGAAATTCTTGAAGTATCTTCGACGCTTAAGTCTCGTAAACAATTTAATGTATTTTAAGACCAATTTCTTCTGAAAGCAATTTAGTCTCGGAGACTTACTCATTTCTTCCGAAGTCAAAATTTCAAAATTCTTGGGGATATCTTCCTAAGCATAATTTACCTTGGAAGCTTTGTTTCAAATCTTCCGAAGCCACAATTGTCTTTGGAAGTTATTTTTCTACTTCCAAGAAAACTAACTTTTTGGCGCTTTTTTAAAAGTAGGACCCACATCCGGATTTCAAAGTTTATCTTTTCAATTAACTTTTTCTCAAATCCAGTATAGATCTTTCCAAACGGTTCTCTTTCATCTCCCTCTCTCATTGATCTTTAACCTAATTACCCCCAATTTCATTTTCTTCTACCTTCCTTCACTACAGCTTCCAATGGCCAACCTGATCGTCGTAACGACCCAGATTCTCCATGCACCTGCATAGGCAACACAACAAGTTGCTCTGTAAGACCCTGAGAAGGATCCAAGCTTCTCAGACGTTTGTAGGTTTCTTTCTTTGTCTCATTACTACACCTCCCTTACAATCATCCTCCTCTCTATGATGATAATGCTTGAGTTCTGGCGGACCTGTCAAGAGGTTACCATGGACAGGGAGAAGGCACTGTCTGCCACAGTGCAGAGGACACTGTTCATCACTCCAGCCATCATAAACACCCATCTTCAGCTGGATGATGAGGAAGGTGAAATGTCCTCCCAAAGACTGCTGTAAACCATTCCTTTGAGCAGATGGGATATGAAGGAGACTTCACGGTCAAGACCTTCAAGAAGGGGAGGGTCTCATACCAATGGAAATACCACCTCCATATCGTTATCCACAGTCTATCCAACAACATGGAGGATGGGACCAGATTCCAGAAGACCTTTCCTTCATTGTTCATGGGATGGTTCAAGGGGTCAAATTTAGGTACTCTCAGTTTGTTTTTACAAATTACTTGCAAATTTGGACTCCTTAGAATATTACATGTTCCCCAGGTTGAGGGGAACAGGCAATGTTCTTAAACTTGCACATATGAGGCCCGACATTTTCAAAACAATGAAAAAGCCATCTGTTGGGTTTCCCAGGGGTAGAACAGCCCTAGTTCTAAAAATGTTTAAGCTCATTGCTCAGGGTGACATCCTAGCAGCACCAGCTAATGATGAACCAACACCCTCCACTTCTCAACCACCATCAAGGCCAAACATTACCATTACTTACACCAGAAAATCCAAACGAAACCCCGGCAACTGCCTATTAAGCATGTGCAGGCCCCATATCATAACCTATACAGGAAGTGGAAGTGGACACTAGAGACTCACCCTTACTCCCCTGAGGAGCAAACCACTCCCATCTTTGCAACTATCAGTGCTGAAGTTCCTCATGCTCAGCCTGATGAGCTCACACCCTCTCAAATAGCCTTAAGCCATCACTCTGAGTCTCAACACTCTAGTGATCAACCTTTAGGGGAAAAGTTCCATCCCCCGCCTCTTGATTTAAATCAACCACTTCCTAGCCTTGACTTCTACTCTGATGAAGATTTGGGTTTCAGTGAGTACCATGAGTCTCTCCTCTCTTCCCACACTCAATGAGCGATGATGTGCTCCTGCCTTACCCATCTCTAGCCCACATCAGACGCCCCAAGCTGAGGTGGATCTTCAAATTATCCAGGAGATCCATCAAATTGTCCAGGAGATCCATGTGGCAGAGGCTAGCACTGTTGCCAGTGATAACATCACTAGAACCTCTACCATGGCAACCCAGCCTCTTAGCACTTCTCTTGAAGATGTCATTGGGCGGGGAAATCTAGCAGCAAAGAAGCCTGCTGGTGAAGAGGGAGAAGACTCAGGTCCAATCCTCTCATCCCTTATGATTCTTCATCTGAAGATGAGGGGAGTCTGCAACAAAAGGTGTACAAACTTTCAAACATGTGCACCTACTTTGTGTCAAAGATAGCTCACCTGGAATCTCAGGTGACTATCTTGCAAAAAAGGGTCAATGACCAGCAACTTGAGATCACCAATCTCAAGGGTAAGCTCGCTGAGAGACCAATAAGATCAACTCACCAGGTACACAAGAACCGTGGATGTCATGGATCAATCTCCTAGCTCACCTATGTAAGAGGGTGATGCTACAAAAAGGGGGAGAAATCCTAACAATCACAAACTTGGAGTCCTCTCAAAGTATAGACATAGAGGACTCACCATTCTCTCTTGCAGTTGTCCATACTCAGCAACCTCCTTTAAATAGTGATCTACATTTTTTAATACTACAACTGTCTGAGAAGGGAGTACCAAGAGCAATGTCTGCAATGTCTGCCCCTTCTGAGAACCGAATCTGGGGTCGGGGGTATGACAGTGAAAGGAAAGCTTTTGTACTCTCTAGAGCTTAGGGGCAACTAGAAATCTTAAACATTTCAAACCTGAGTTTCTATGAGGGTATAAATCTGGTATATCTGGCACTTGTCAACCCAAGCAACAATAGACAAGCTGCCAGACTAGCTAGTAAAATTCAAGATTGGGTGCTGGAAGAATTCAAAAGAGAGATCAGCACTAATAGACAGAGGCTAGCAGTGGAAGCCTTTGGTTAAGTAGATGTTAAGGTGGACCCTAAGATTAGCTTCAAAGGGAAAGCCTTGACTGAAGGCCCAGAGGCTGAAACTGTGAACCTTGAGACAACATCTCCTCCAGCACCCCATACCCTTAGTAAGGCACCAGCTCGTGATGGTGCATCACAACCTCTCTCTGGCCAGAGCTTGTCTGCTGACCTAGCAATGAAGGCCAAGCTCTCCTCAGCCTGTGGCAGACAAAGAAAGAGAAAACTCACTGCTGAGGAGATGAAGAAGAAAAAAGAGAGAGGAAGAGGAAGCTAAGGGGAGAGAGTTCTAGTGGTTCCCTAGGATTTATGCAAGCTGCAATCCGGGCTGCCCCTATTCTATACACTCAAGAAGATGAACTAAGGGCAGCCAGACTCAATTATCTGGGGACCAGGAACCACAATGTTGATGAACTTATCTCTCTCCCCTTGGATGAGTTAAATGAACTGGCAGACACAGAGCTATCAAAGGAGAGAAAAGAAGCTGAGATTGCAGCCTTAAACCTCAAACCAAAGAAGAATTGAGGAGGAAAAGGCTTTATAAGGACATTCCTATTCTCTCCCCAGTTTAGGAAAGTCCTGGAAGAGACTGTGGCAGCTGAACAACCTCAAGTAGTTGATGAAGAAGAAAGATTAAAGATGATCAACTACTTGAGTGCCACAGGTCTCTATCAAGCACCAACACTTCTTCCCTTGCCATATGACTACATCTTATTGAATATAACAAGCAGCTAGAAGAGAGAGCTAAAGAGAAAAACAAGCTGCTAGAAAGAGGCAAAGGGAAGAGACTGCTAAATAAAGAGCCATCATCCAGAAAAGTTTGAAAAAGTCTGCAGATAGGTAGAAGATGATGAGCTTCTTGAAGCTTTATGGGTTCTCCGGAAGGAGGCTTGGTCCCATGTCTCTATCTACAATTGATGAGCATATAAGGATGATCAAGCAGAAGATTAAAAAGGGAGAGCTTGTGGATCTTCATTCATCATCAAGTCAAGCTCAACCTGAAGTTGAGGTAAAGGTGGAACCTACAGAGACAATAGCACCTGCACCTAAAGCTACACAACAGCCAACTTCATCTTCTGACCCACAGCAGGGTTCTCCTCCCTCTCCTTATGAACCTGAGAGAGAGGAGATCCCAACTGAGAGGGAATCCACTAAAGAACCTGGTAGAGAAAACCAACCCTCTCAGTCAAAATCATCTAGGAGAAGAAAGAGGATGGCCAGAAGAAGATCTTCAAAGAAGAAAACAAGAAAGGCATCCTCCTCCCAACCTCAGGATGAGTCAGAACATCTGGAGGAAGTGCATGTAGAGGGCTCTCAACGAACTCCCATCATAGTAGACCCTCTCTCTATTGTAAGACCAATTCTATCCTGGGCATTTAATGAAAACCCAGATAGATAGTATGTCACTAGAGATCAGGGAGAACAACATGTCTACTTCACTAGTGATATGCTTGAACTCCCGCTGCATGATCTCTATGACTTGAGAAGGTACTTCATGAGTCTGAAGAATCCTGATCTACTGATGAAGAAAGGAGTTCTGAAGATTCTCATGTGGACTATCCCAATCTGAAGACCTCTCTGTTTTGGTAGCATCAGCCTAGGGGAAGTTGTAGGAACCTCTGAGGTTAAGAGGCTGATGCAACCAAAGGATCAATCAAAAGATGCCAAAACACCAGGTCTTCCAACATGCACTAAGGAACAAAGAAGAACTAACTTCGGAAGCTTTACACATACAAAGAAGAATGCCAAGTGTGAAATATTTCGAAGGATAAGTTCTGAAGAAAATGATTAAGGAAGCTTTACACCAAGTGTCAAGTCTTTCGAAGCCAAAGACTCAACTCTTCCGAAGTATAAAGATGAAGTCTTCCGAAGCTCTCAAGACAAAGTCTTTTGAAGCTGAATAAATACAAGATGATTTACCTTTAGAAGAGAGAGAAAAGTCACCTTTCTATCAACTTTATCATAAACCAACCATCTGTCCGCTGCCCACTCTGGTGTTTCACAAACTATCATCAGTTGGTGAAACTCCCATGCTTTATGATAAAGTAGATAAGGTCTTTGTCTGCAAGTTTCTGTAGGTTTCTTTTTGGACTTTTGTAGTAGAAAAGTCAAGTGAGCTATGGCTGTCATAGTCACTAGTCAAAAGGCAATGTGTCTTTTGACTTTAGGCTGATCTTGTTGTCTAGATTAGTCAATTTCCAACTGTCTTTTGTAAATTGACGGTTGTAGGATTAGTATAAAGAGTCTAAGAAATGATCAAGCACAAATCAAGACATGATCAAGCACAAAGAAATGATCAAGCACAAATCAAGACATTGAATCAACAAAACATCAGTTTAGCTCAAGAGATGAACCAGTTGCAAGACCAAATGGTTCAACAACAAATCAAACTTGAAGAGTTAACTGCCGAGCTTGCAAAAACCACAAACATTAACAACACAAACATTCCTCCATTGCCTGAAATTCCTAAAGACAAAAGATCAATCTATGTTCATCAGCAAGCATATATGAAGTACAGGCATATCAGAAATATTGCAACAATATATCATACATGATAGAGGAAAGAGCTTCACATGCAGAGGAACTACAAACTTCTGCAAATCAAATCAGTTCACTAGAGAAAGAAGCTGATAAATTGCTTAAAGAAAATCACAAGCTGAATGCTCAAGCAACTGAATTCTCTGTGAAGTTAACAAACACAAAGGCTGAAGTTGAAGCCAAAATATCTAAAGCAAGTACAACCAAAACAATCAATAACGTTCAACATTACATTGAGCGTCTAAATCAAGAATTCAATGCAAAAAAGGCAAATGTAGAATTGAAGATACAACATAAAGCCTTTGAAGATAAAATCAATTCTCTTCTAAAGGATGTAGACAAACTCCTTTTGAGAAAGATTTAGTCTTCAAGCTCAAGTTACAAGACTTACTGAGTCTCTAACAAAGACAAAAACAGATCATGCATCAACTAAGTTGAACTTGAGAATTTAAAGATGATTGCCAGTAAGTTGGAAGAACTACTTGATGCACAAAGAGATCAGAAGAAGAGACTGGAACTACATACCATGTTGTTCCTCCTCCTTAGAATGATAACTACACAGAAATGCCAACTTCAATGACAAGTCAAGTCAAAGAAGATTCAAATATGCATGATCATCATCCAACAGACAAACCATCCACTATCACTCAAATCACTTCTCCTGAAACAGCACCAAAGCAGTACTTCAAACCAGAATCACCACAGAATGAAACCTTTCATTCCTGTGATGGTTAAGATGAAGATCCTACAAGTGATGATAGTGATGAAGAAACCAACCAAACAAACAAACATTGACATGTATTAATCATGTCATTGAAGAAATCAATCTAAAACAAACAGAACCACTTAAATCCAAAGCAGTAAAGCCTGACAATAAACAAAAGGCTATGGTTCTCTATGAGAAATTCAAACCAGCTGGATTTCTTGAACCAGAATTCACAAAGGTTGAACTGAAGGCACAGATTAAGATGGAGTTAAAGAACAAGCAGAAGTCTGAGGTACAAGAAATCAAAGAACAGGTTAAGAGGAAGAAAATCAGATCTAAAAGAAAGAAGAAAAGTCAGACAAAGTTTTCTACACCTGATCCAAACCAACCATCAACCTCAAAAGCTACATTAAAAACTCAAAAACAACAACCAATTCTCTACGAGACATGCAATTCTGATTCACACAACATGTCTGAGTGTAAAAACACTGAGAGTGATACATATATATGTCCTTACAAGAGAAAGCAACAAAAAGAACCAAGACAAAAGACTATGAAGTTCTAATCAAATCCAACTTCATCATTCAAGCCTAAGGGAAGGAGATCCGACCTTCTCTTTAGTGCTTGTCTAAATTCTAACATGGAGAATCATACCACTTTAGAGTGTTCATACAACAACTCTCCAACATCATAACACAGAAGAGGTCAAAGATCTTGTCATCCATCAGAGTCGTACTCACCAAGATCGAAGCAGAGTATGACAGATATAGGAATAATACATGGCATAATGGATATCATAGAAGATCACATCCATCAAATTATTATAATTATGATTATAATTCTTACGATGAATATGATCACATGCCCAGAAGAAACAAACATGATTAAGGACAAAGATCCTTTGCTACAGCTCCATAAAACTTTCAAAAGCAAACTAGATTTTCTAAACCAACAAAAAGATTTTCAAAAGCCAAAAAAACTCCTTTTGTTACAACACTAAAGTTGAGTCAGTTGGTTTAAAATCAAAACAATGTTTGAAAAAGAAACAATTTTAGGAGGTGAATCTGATACATCATCAGATAAAGCAAAATCATACATATACGAGCAAGTCACATATAAAGATGCTAATGGACAGCTCAGGATAGTAATGGCCTGGGTTGAAATATCTAACTGATTTGCTAATATGATAGGGATAGTTATGGAGGCCTGCCAACCCAAGAAAAGTTAGCAGTGGCTGATCCCTTTCCATGATAGGAACGTTCTTCCTGCTCATGATGTTTATTATGCAACTGAGCCAAATGGAGTAGAAATTAACCATGATTCAATGCAGAACATCAATCATTCATAGAAACTATGATGGCAATGCAAGAAACAATCGATGTTTCATTCCATCTGCTTAGTCTGATTACATTGTTGCATGGACTAACTGTTGATGATCTCTATTGAATTGATAACACATATGCCATTTCTTTATTTTCTCAAAAAACAAAAATCCTAAAAATTAGAAAATCAAGAAGAGTCCAAAAAAATTATTTTTGAATCTTCCTGCCTTTAGATGAGAAATGATAGTACACTCATCTACTATCTTCTGCATCTATTTTTCAAAATCAATAAAGACTGACAAGACTCTGTTTGATATGTCAGTAGGCTCAGCTTGGATTCAAGATAAGCATATTTGTGATGAACTAAATTAATATGCATTATGGACCAAAACCATCTTTGGTTATTGGTAAGCAATGACTTTTCCAAGTGTTTGCTTGTGTGTTTACCTAAACATACTATGCGAAAATGGTTTATAAATTTCTCATTGATAAAAGCATCTATTTCTCCTTTGTTGTATGTAAATACAGACCTGGAGTAAACATAAGGACAACTTCTGTTGTGCTACAGACCTAGTTGACCTTGCACTAAAAGTGTTGATATATGCCAAAAAGGCAAAGAAAAGAATCCCATTGTGGATCAAAGCTAAAAGAATCCCAATGAGGATCAACTTCCAAAGTAAAGTGTAAAAGAATCCCAAAGTGGATCATATCATGAGAATTTATACTCTAAATAGCCTGGTTCAATTTGTGATACCCATTAGCATATCTTTTGAGTGTTGGGTACCTTGATAAATATCACAAATTGTTGAAAATAGATCCTTGCATGAGTTTAAATGGACAAACATACGTACAATCAACTTTATTCTTTGTCTATGTCTATTCAAACTTTAAATTTTTAGATGTAGAGGATATTTTATTAGTATGATCTCATTGCAGTTGAGCGATTCATGCTAGTAAATATCATATTTTAAAAAAAATCTAAAATTCAAAAAAGAATTGTCTTTTTTAGTATTTTTCTTAGTTTTGGCAGATTTACATGTGTTATTGATTTAGGAGTGAAACTTCCTTGCAATACCTCTACCGAAAGGATTTAGACTTTTGGAGGTGATAAATTGCATAACATGCCTGAGTTTTTATTCAGTTCAAGATGTCAAGTGAACACTCCTGCTTCCTTCAAAGATCTCCTACCAGTTGCTGAGAACTAGGAATCCTCCTCTTGGTGTCTCAAACACAAAAGTTCCTCACCCTCCAAAGCTTTTGTTGAGGGAGAGTATACGTCAAGTCTGAAGATAGTCTGATGCTTCTCCTTCACTTCTGAAGTTGAGATGAAGTTGCTAATATTGCTACCTGTGCAATCCACAGTGTATGCAAATGGGTGAATTTTCAAGTCTTCAAAATTAGACTGGAAGATCAAGCTGATGAAACGTCCATTAAGTGCCAAAACAACGTCTTTATGTGCCGAAACAAAGTCTATTTCTTAATTCCTTTTTCTGAAGCTTCTAAGAAGATGCTACCAAAAAAGGGGAGAAGACTGCACTCCAAGACTGCACATCAATCAACATCCAAGGTTTTTGATAATCATGAGGTTTGGCAGCATCATCTTAAGGGGAGTATTGTTGGACTATTTGAAGATGATACTTACCAAAACCTAAGTGCCGAATCTCATAATGATTACCAAAACCGACACGGTGAAGATATGCTAAAATATGATCAAAACGAAGAAAATTGACCAAAGTCAAACTTGGTCAAACTTGGTCGACCGTGGTCAAAGTCAACAGTCAACATCAGCGGACGTACCGAATGACGTCAGCACCTGGCAGTCATGCATCGGCAATAGAGAATTTATCAGACGTTGAAGAATATTTGTGTAATCATTAGGGCTTAAATGTAATTTTATTCAGTTTTTGTAAAAGAGTATAAATTGACTAAGTGTAGTCATTTTATACTCTAATCAACCATTCATGCATTCAAGCATTCAAATTGCTCAGATTTAGGCTAGTGAGAGAAACATTAGGTTGAGTGTGTGTGAGAGAGAAACCTCTTGCAAACTCCCTTGTAATCTCCTAGCAATCATACATATGAATGAATAACATATTTTATGAATATATGTTCTTGAATTGTTCATCATTCATTTATCATCATACATTCAATCTTGCCTCAGATCTTCACTTGAAATCATCAACGGGTTTGTGAGATTCCGCATCACAGATCTGATAAACGACAACAATACGATTGCAATATTCGATCCTTCCAGCAGAATCGATGGTTTCCACACTAAGTTTGCAAGTAATGAGAGTGCTAATCTAAGGGCAGTGATGAGAGTGCTTCATCACCATGAGGGCAGTGATAAGAGTGCTAATCTAAGGGCCTCAGTGAAAGAGGCAGTTGTGGAGGAAGTTCATCAAGTCATGCAGATGATTCTGCCGTCTGTAGTGACTGAAGTTATTAGAGTTATGAGAGAGGATGAAAGGAAAGAGAAGCAGGAGAGGAGGAAGACTATTAGAAGAGAGGGTGAGGAGAGACGTTCGGGTGAAGGGGAGCAACCAGACACTAAGATGGTTGTCTCCAGTGATGATGAGAAGGAGGAAGCAGTGCAAGAAATGCAAAGGGGTGCAGTTATGGAGCATTCCAAAGATGCAAGCCCTAACTTTTGATGGAAATGGGAACGCTGCTGCTGCTCACCGATGGGTGAGAGAAATGGAGGTTGTGTTGAATATCAGTGAATGCAGGGAGGATCAAAAGGTGAAATTTGCTACTCATTCATTTGTGAACTCGGCCTTATGCTGGTGGGACAACATTGTCCAGGGCGATAGGGAGAATGAGGTGGAGTGAACTTAAGAAGCTGGTAATCGAGGAGTTTTGTCCTCATAGGGAACTCGACAAGATTGAGAGGGAGTTCCTATAATTAGAAGCAGGAACCATGACACACCGGCAGTATACGACCAAGTTCAATGAAATGGCAAGGCTGGTGCCAGAGCAGGTGACGCCTGTGTCACAGAAGATTAAGAGGTACATTCAGGTCTGCCGGTGGATATCTGTAGGCACATGATCATTGCTCGGCCGAGTACATTTAGGTCGGTGGCTGATCTGGCGGGGAGACTGTATGAAGAAAGGGAGGAGGTGGCAGTAGTGGAGGCGAGTAAAAAGGGTGGCAGTGATAGAAACTGGAATGGGAAATGATTTGGTCATGGTGGTTTCACCCCGAAAAATAAAAAGGAAAGGGTGGATGACCGGAGGGTTGTGTCGGCGGGTACAGGGACGACGAGGTGTGGTAAGTGTGGGAAGGAACATATGGGAGAGTGTAAGTAGGGACTGGACGTCTGCCTCAACTGTGGTGAAGAGGGCCATCTAAGCAGGGATTGCAAGAAACTAAGGGCTGAGAACTTCGAGGCTAGAAAGGGGATCGAGAAGGAGAAGGAAGGGCAGAGGGCAAAATCTAGAGCGTTTACTATAACCCAGGAGGAGGCTAGAGTGGTTCTTGATGTTATGTCAGGTACCTTCCTAGTAAACCAAATTTATGCCTCTGTGCTTTTTGATTCTGGTGCTAGTAAGAGTTTTATTTCTACTGCCTTCTATGCTAAGTTGCCTGTTAGAAGTAGAAGTATTGATGAGCCCTTCAATGTAGAAACTGCCATTGGTAAGTCTACCAGGATTTTTGATCTAATAGAGGATTGTGACATAGAGTTGGAAGGCCATAGGTTCTTTGCTAAATTATTCGAGATGCCCCTAGGCGGATTCGATGTGGTTATAGGAATGGATTGGCTAGAAGCCTATGAGGCAAATATTGTGTGTAGCAAGAAGATGATTTGTTTGACCGCACCTTAGGAGTTCGGTGACGATTTACGGTGATAGGGTCGGTACGGTTCTGAAGGTAATTTCAATGGTGGTGGCCGAGAAGTGCATGAGGCGTGGATGTAGTGCCTACCTGGCTTATGTGAAAGATTTGGATGCATCAGTACCAAGATTGTCCGACGTACCGGTCGTGTGTGACTTCCCAGACGTATTCCTGTAGGATCTACCAGGTTTGCCACCGGACCGGGAAATCGAGTTCCAGATTGATTTGATACCTGGTGCCCAACATGTTGCCAAGGCACCGTATCGATTAGCTCCATCCTAGACGAAGAAATTGATGACTCTGCTGTAAGAGTTGTTAGATAAGGGGTTCAGCCGACCGAGTATCTCTCCCTGGGGTGCTCCGGTGTGTTTGTAAAGATGAAGGACGGTAGCATGAGGATGTGCATCGACTATTGTGAGTTGAACAAGTTGACGGTGAAGAACTGGTACCCACTACCGAGGATTGATGACCTGTTTAATCAGCTCCAAGGCGCCAGCTAGTTCTCAAGGATAGATCTCCGATCTGGTTATCATCAGCTAAAAGTTAAAGAACACGATATCCCGAAGACAGCGTTTCGAACAAGATATGGGCATTATGAATTCCTCGTTATGTCTTTCGGTTTAACCAATGTGCCAGCTGCTTTTATGGATTTGATGAATCAGGTGTGTCGGCCGATGTTGGATAAATCAGTGATTGTGTTTATCGATGATATCCTGATTTATTCAAAGAGCGAAGAAGAGCATACCGGTCACATTCGTGAGGTATTGGAGACGCTAAGTTCTCCAAAATGTTCTGGTTACGGGAAGTTCAATGTGGTTAATTCTGAAGGGATTATGGTGGACCCGGCAAAGGTGGAGGCGGTAATACAATGGAAGTCTCCAAAGAAGCCATCTTAGATTTGTAGTTTCTTGGGTTTGGCGGGCTACTACAGAAGACTCATCCAAGACTTCTCTAAGATAGCTTCACCATTAACCAAATTGACACGTAAGGATGTGATGATCTACATAGGTTGGACTCACTATAGTTGATAGGTTTATTTTGATTATGTAATAGGTTAATTGTTAGTTATATCTTGTATTTAGTATTTCTTTGTAATTTTGTATTCCAGCGAATCTACGGGCGAAACTATAGTTTCGCCCGGAGTCAGCTGATTCAGTTCACCCGACGAATCTGTAGTTCGCTGCCGGGTGAAACTAGTAGTTAGACAGGCAGTTTCGCTAGTCAGCGAAACTGCCAGCGAAACTAGGTTTCTTATATATTGTTATCTTTCTATCTTGTAAGTAACTTTTTGCAAAACCCTAATACAGAATATTGGTGTTGCAATTGTGTGTGTGTGGCTGGAAGTTCATTATCTATATCATTGAGCCTTTTTTATTGCAATTTATTGTTTATATTCATTGAATTTCATTATGTTATTGTGTTTATAAGTGTTGATTCAATCTAAAATCATAGAGCATCAAGTGCACTGTTGAATCGATCATAAGGACCAACAATATGGTATCAGAGCCATTGTGCTCTTGATTAGTTGGTTTTTGGTCCTTTTTCAAAAAATAGTACTGTTGCATTGATTTTGCATACTGATTCGGGTGTTTCTGTTATGGAAATTGATTGAGGATGGTATGTTTTGATGGGTGAAGCTATTGTAATCATCAGATTTCAAATTCATTGTGTTTTGGATGAGATTGGGTTGATTCGATTCTGAAAAGGGGTTTCAGATTCATCGGGCGAATTTACAGTTCGTCCAGCGAATTTACCAACAAAACTGCCGGATTTGGTGATTTCAAATTCGGGTGCTATTGTCAGTGAAAGTAGTCCATCTTTGAACGAAAGTTCAACTATCTGCTAGTCACTACAAGCGAAAGTGCTGGCGAACTTATTTTAGAACGAAAGTTCTACTAGTCTCAGCGAAACTATCGCCGAAACTAGAGTTTTCGATCATTGATTTGAGCAAAACTGCTGCTTGCATTCCAGCGAATCTAGTAGCGAATTTGCTAGCGAAGTTACCAGAGAATTTACTTTTCTATCAGAGAAATTATCCTCTTTTAGCTAATGATGTCCACCAATATTACCATATCTGACTTGGAGAGCGTTGCTCCTAATAGGCCATCGAGGCTTATAAATGGTGATAACTTTGAGGATTGGAAAAGATGTTTGAAAGCCTTCTTTTACTACACTGATCATAACCAATGGGAATCAATTGTAAATGGTCCTCACACTCTAACTGTCACTGTTGGTCAAGTTAGTTCTCCAAACACTGATTCATCTACCATCACTTAAAAAGACTTGAAGTTAATTGATCGTGATCAGAAAGCTTTTGGAGCTTTAACTCTCTGCTTATCTCAAGACATCTATAACCAATTTGCTGAACACAAGAATGCAAAATCTTTGTATGACTCCTTGTGTGAATTCTATGATGGAAATGAGGATCTGAGGAAAGATAGGAAAGCTCAAGCTGAAAAGGAGTTTAATTCATTTGTTGGACACAAAAATGAAAGCCTTACTGACATAACAAATCGATTTCTATCCATCTCAAGCACCTTAAAGAAATATGATGAGCAATTGGTAAATCATGAACAAGTCTCTAAACTCTTGGACTCACTTCCACCTCAATGGAGCCTGCAAGTTAGGATGTTGAAGCAGGAAAGAAACTTTGCTGATTACAAACTTATGGATGTAATCAACAAACTGAAGTCTTTTGATTTGGATTTAAAAAGAAGAGAATACAATCAATCCATGATGCCAGCCACTGTATATCCACAAAATACTGCATTAATGTCATCCGCTGCAAACTCGTCTATGTATGGTTCAGCTTATGGTGGTCCTACAGGATTTGGTGCTTCAAATATGTCCAGTGGGGGATCTACAGGTGTTAGTTCAAGCTCAAAACTTTCTATCACTGCTCAGATTCCATCAGATACTATGGCATTATTTGGGATGTTCGTGCACAGTTATGAAGCTTTAGTTGCGGGGGAGTTAAAGGGAAAAGGAATGACTGTTGAAGACATGTATCAAGTTAATCCAGATGACTTAGAAGAAACAGACATCCAGTGGCAAATGGCCATGCTTACACTACGTGCAAGAAGATTCATGGAACGAACTGGTAGAAGGAGCTTTAGAAATCAAAATTAGAATTCTAAGCTGGGTTTTGATAAGTCAAAATTAAGATGCTTCAATTGCAAACAGCTGGGGCACTTTAAAAGAGAATGTCCAAATCCTATCGTTTTTGAACCAAGAACTTCTGGAGCTTCTAAAGTTATCCCCATTACTGACAAAGAAGAAGTCAAGTCAAAGAAGGAAACGGCTCTCATCTCAAATTTTGATTGTAGCGTAGAAATTAAGGAAACTGAGGAAGAAATCAATCATGCACTAATGGCTCAAGGTTGATACTCAAGAGGTTATTGGTGAAAGCAGCAAGGAAAGGGTTCAGGATGAAGAGAAAAAGGTTGAGAAAACTGAAGTTGAAGAGGGTGGATGTGAGAAAGCAGGTATTGAAGATAAAAAAAAGATGGATGAGTCAGAAGAAAATGTGAAAGAGGATAGTAAAGCTGAGGAGGATAGCAGGAAAGCAGTGGAGGATGAAAAAGACAAGAAGAATACTCCGTTCTGTCAGTGTGATAAGGCCCTAGCTGCGGAAAAGGTAGTTATGGGTCTCCCTTATGAGGTAATTCAAGACATGTGCTCTCCTCCTTGCAAAATCCATTTATTTGGGGTTTATAAGGCAAACAGATTGTTGTTGGATAATGAAAAGGAATTGAAACAAATTAATAAGGAACTTAAAACTAATGAGTCTAGATATTTTGTTAAGTTAAATGAAGCATTAAAAGAAAATGAGCATCTAAAAAGAAATCTTTTGGAAAGAAACGCTGAAATAAATGCTTTAACTGAACGTGTGGCACTTGCTGAATTTGAAACAAGCAAATTAAAAACCAAACTTGAAAAATGGACAATTTCTAGGATGAAACTTGAGGAGCTTTGCAAGAATCAAAGGGGGGCTAGAATTAAGACTGGTTTGGAAAGCAAAGAAACCACTCATGTTTATCCTCCACCTAGCACTTATTGTTATTCTCCTATGAGGTGTGAATTAATTCAAAAAAATACTGACAGTTTGTATGCAGGTTTAGAAGGAGTAAACCATAAGGAGATTCGAGAGGAATGTGATTATAGTGCAAGTAGTGGTCTGGGCAGCTCTAGTTTTAACGTTTCAGATTCCAAAAAGTCTTCTATAGACAGTAGCTTAAGTAGATTTATGTCACAAACGTCTGTCACAGACAGTAGTTCATGTAGCCCTAGTTCTAGTTCATCTTGTTTATTCTCTGATGTCGATGAATCTAATGATGATGTTTCAAATTCACTTGATTATAGTTATGATAATTGTTTACCTAATGCTTCAAACAGACGTTCACATCCAAACTATTTTGAAAAGTTTCTTTCTCATCCTATCCCATCTTTCACACCCAGTCGGATTTCAAATCTTAAAGATATTAAGACAACTTCCTCAAACGTTAACAATATTAATGAAAATGAATCCGGATTTGCTAAAATGAAAGTTACAAAGGAAATATTAAAAGAATCACATGACTCATGTAGCAATTCGAATTCTTACACATCTGAAGGTGAGGAAGAAATCTTAACTGATCAAGCATCTGTTTTAAGATGTAATAAGAAAAGATTGAAGTCCTGATGTTTTAGATGTGGAAAGGATGATCATGTTCTTAAAACTTGTCCTGCATTTGTTAATAGAAATATAAATCATAGTTCCTTTGGAAGTAGATTAAATCATTTTGTAAATAATTTCTTTTGTAAAAAGTCTTTCGTTTCAACGCCTAAGTCAGTCAAGACTTGGGTCCTAATTTCCAAGTCTTAATAATTTTTTGTTTATGCCAGGAACATTCCAGAAGAGCTATCAATAATTTTTGGCATGTTGACAGCGGATGTTCAAGGCACATGACCTGGTTGAAAGACTTACTCACAAATTATCGAATAAATAATGGAGGATATGTCGCTTTTGCTGGAGATAAATAGGGTGGAAAAATGATTGGTCAGGGAGAAGTCTCAAACTGTTCATTAACTCTGGAGAAAGTAAATTATGTTCCCGAATTAGCATTCAATCTGCTAAGCGTGTCATAAATTTGTGATAAAGATATTCCAGTGCTGTTTATGTCAAATGAATGCTTGTTTCTTAAACCAGAGTTCATTATTTCAGAAGATCTAGTGATCATGCATGCTCCAAGAAAGAATGATACCTATCTTCTTGATATGGGATCACAAGAGTCTACATCAACTGTGACATGTCTTCTGTTCAAAGCCTCTTCTTCCGAATCCTTCTTGTGGCATCGTCGATTAGGACATGTTAATTTTAAAAATATAAATAAATTAGTTAAGAACAATCTTGTGAGGGGACTACCACTTAAAGATTTTTTAGTGGTAGAAAAATGCATGGCTTGTGCTCAAGGCAAACAGCACAAAAGCTACACAAGCTTAAGCATGAAAACACAATTTCAAAACCCCTTGAATTCTTACATACTGATTTATTTGGTCCTATCAGTGTTAAGTCGATTGCTAAGAAATCTTAATGTTTGGTTGTTATAGATGATTTTTCCAGATATTCATGGGTGAGATTTCTAGCAATCAAGGGAGATAATGCCGAATAGCTTCAAAAGCTGATCCTTACAATTGAGACTGTCAACAAGAGGAACGTTATAGCCATCCGAAGCGATAATGGTACTGAATTCAGAAATCATATCTTTGACTCATTCTGTGCAAGCAAGGGGATTCTCAAACAATTCAGTGCTGCTAGGACACCTCAACAAAACGGTGTTGCTGAGCGAAAGAATAGGATGCTTATCGAAGCAGCTAGAACTATGCTGATTGAGTCAAAGCTTCCAATAATTTTCTGGGCTGAATAAGTCAACTATGCTTCTTATGTACTTAACAGGGTCCTTATTGTGAAAGACAAAATGAAGACTCCCTGTGAGCTTCTACATAAACAAAAACCCTTGATTAACTTCTTTCATCCATTTGGTTGCTCATGTACCTTGTTGAACACTCAAGCTCAGAAGTCAAAGTTCGGTGCAGTTTCTGATGAATGTTTTTTCGTTGGCTATTCCTCCTCACAAAAAGCATTACAACAAAAGAACACGAATTGTGCAGGAATCATTTTATGTTGATTGGCTAGAATCAAATTCTCCTAACATGGGATCTGATCCTGCATGGTTCTATGACTCAAATACAGTCTTCAAATCTTTCAATCTTCCAGTTTTTGATGATGATGTGGTTCCTCAAACCAATATAGAAATCATACCTTCAACTGAACCTCTTCCACCAGTACCACAACCACCTGCATCCCATCCACAACCACCAATAGACCATCAACCTCAACCTCCATTTGATGTACCACCTACACCTCCACCACAATCATGTTCTCCAAACCAATCTCCCACTTCCTCATCACAACCTTCACAACCATCACAAACCACCTCCTCATCTTTAACAAATCCATTAACCCTTAACACTAATTTTAAAACCTTAAAAGACCACCCACACGATTACATCATTGGTTATATTACTGATGGAGTGAGGACACGGAGTCAATCTGGATTGATAAATGAATGCATCTATGCTTGTTTCTTATCTCAAACAGTTCCTAAAAATGTCTCAGCAGCACTTCAAGACCCAAGTTAGGTTGAATCTATGCAAATAGAGCTTCAGCAGTTCAAGAAATTGAAAGTTCGGCAATTAGTTGATCTTCCTCCAAACAAGTTTCCAATTGGTACTAAATGGGTATTCCGGAACAAACCAGATGATCGGGGAGTAACAATTCGAAACAAATCCAGGTTGGTTGTTCAAGGTTTTACTCAGGAGGAAGGAATTGACTATACTGAAGTGTTTGCTCCAGTTGCTCGAATTGAAGCCATTCGAATCTTTCTTACTCATGCGGCTCACAAAAACTTTAAAGTCTTTCAGATGGATGTGAAATGCGTATTTCTCTACGGGAATATTGATGAGGATATTTATGTTTATCAACCTCCTGGTTTGGAGGATCCAGATTTTCCAGACAAAGTGTGTAAACTTGACAAATCCTTATATGGACTACATCAAGCCCCTCGGATCTGGTATGAAACTCTGACTCAGTATCTGCTGAGTAAAGGTTTCTCTCGTGGTTTGATAGACATGACTCTGTTCAAGAAAGAAGTTGATGGTGAAATGTTGATTGTTCAAGTGTACGTTGATGACATCATTTTCGGGTCAACAATTGAGAAACTATGCAGAGAATTTGAAGATGTCATGAAGGATCGTTTCAAAATGAGCATGATGGGGGAGTTATGGTTTTTCTTGTGATTATAAGTTGAACAAAAGCTGTCTGGTATTTTGATTCATCAGGAAAAGTATGTTCTGGAGATTCTTAAAAAGTTCAAAATGGATGATTCTTCTCCAGAACATACTCCATTCACTGCTCAGACTTGGTTAACTCCAGATGATAATGGGAAATCCATAGATGCTTATCGCTATCGTTCTATGATCGGATCCCTCATGTATCTTACAACCAGCCGTCCTGATATTACATTCGTTGTGTGCTATTGTGCTCGTTTTCAGGCCAACCCAAAAGAATTCCATGAAAAGGCTGTTAAAAGAATTTTTCATTATTTAAAGGGTTCCTCTCGTTTGGGTCTTTGGTACCCAAAAGGAGGTAACTTTGACTTACATGCATATTCTGACAGTGATCATGGTGGTTGCAGAGTCAATCGGAAATCCGTCATTGGTAGATGTCAATATCTAGGAGATTGTCTCGTTTCATGGCAGAGTAAGAAGCAAACTACAGTATCTCTGTCTACAGGAGAAGCTGAATATGTTGCTGCCTCCAATTGCTGTTGCCAAGTGCTGGGGATACAACATCAAATGATGGATTACGGGATAAAATTTCTTCATACACCACTTTTCTGTGATAATGAAGCTGCTATTGGGATTGCCAAAAACCCAATTCATCATACTCGTACCAAGCACATTGAAACGAGAATTCATGCCATCCGCGACGCTCAGGAAAAGGGTTTTATAGATATCATTCCGATTGACACAAAAAATCAACGAGCGGATCTTTTCACAAAAACATTTGATAAACCACGTGTTTATGAATTGATTTCCATGTTGGGTCTAATATCTTTTTAAAACCTCTTTTCTTACCAAAATGTGAATCATTCTGTAAATAACTCTTTTTGTTTATAAACTTTTTTGATAAACTTCTGCGTCCCATATGTCTTCACATCTTTATTTTTGTTTGTTTCAGCTTATATTAAAATTTCTTTTTGTTTCGTGGTTGCTAAAAAGAAATTTTGGGGGAGATTAAATATATATATGTTTTTTCAGGAACATCATGTAAAAGAACTTTGAAGGAGAATCAATAGCATTGTTTGGGATATGCATGGTAGGCTCAGCCTGATATCAAAGTAAACAGTGATCGTGTAGCCTAATTAAAGTTTAAGAACTCGATGACAAGGATTATCCTCATGATATCTCAGCCTGCACAAAGCTATAAGGCCTTGTCTAATATGGGTTGAGAGTTTCATATCTTTAACTTGATGCATAAATTTTAAATTGAATGGGTGACATATCTCGTGCTTATCTCCTCTGCTATGTGTGAACATTGACCTGGAGTGATGATCTCCTCTGTTATACGTGAGTATAGACCTGGAGCTCACATCAGCACATTCTGATGAACTTCTCTGTTATACGTAAGTATAGACCAAAAGCTCTCATCAACGAGATAAAATGATTATCTCCTCTATTATACGTAAGTATAGACCTGAAGCTCTTATCATCTGTTCCCATATTCAGAATCATCGTTGAAATATATAAGAATTCAAGCAAAGTGAATTATATTGCTCAATAAACCATGAAGAACAGGATTAGTACTTTGCTGAATATCTGTGGGATCCAAGTCATCTGAGTTTTTCAATGAATCCAAAACATGTTAAAACAACTGCATATTACTTGTTGAAAAGAGGAAGGCGTGAGTTTAAAAGGACAAACATATCAGCAATCCCGCAAATATTTGACTCTCCGGATCAATTTCTTGAAAAAGAAGTCTCTATATCCTTTTATTTTTTCCTATTTTGTTTTAAATTCTTTGTTATGTGCTGATGTTGTGGGACGAAGAATGTTTTTCATAAAAGTCATATAAATTTATTTTTTTTTAAATTTTTTGGCTGCAGCGAAACTACAGTTTCGCTTGCAGGTTCGCCAAGCGAATCTATAGTTTCTCCCGGCACTATCGCTGTTCACCGAACACTGATTTCTTTTGTGATGCCGAGCGAAACTACAGTTTCGCTGCCAGTGAAACTAGGTCATATATATGGCACAACGTGTTTATCATTTCACATTATCTGTTCTGTTGGTGTCTGCGAACCTACAACTTTGCTGTTGTCTGATTCATAAGTTAGTCCTCAGCGAAAGTGTAGAATCGCTCAAACTCATGGTCTAGGGCTGAGTTACAGCGAATGTACACTTTTGTTTGGTCAAAACTTATGTTCAATCAACAGAAAAACTAAGTGTTGTGCCTAGCGAAACTATAGCTTCGCCGTTCAGCGAAACTGTTGAACTTAGTTTCAAAAACTTCAGCGAAGCTGTCTTGATTTGTCTGGCGAAACTATAGTTTCTCCATATCAGCGAAACCATTTTTGTTTTTAAATTTTTCTTATTGGTTAATTATCTTTATGTTACATCTTACTTACCTATGTTTATATTTTGCAGTTCATGGCAAACTAGACGACAGTAATCCAAAGACTGTTGGATTTAGAGATTGCATTAGATGACTGAAACAATCTTCCATTCACTATGCCATATCTCATTTACCCATGATCTATGACATTCACATTAGAGATTTTTGGGTTAACGCAGAATATGACTTGGGATCTACTCCACACAGGATTACTTCAAGAGTTCTTGGGGAAGACATGGTTATTAGTGTTGAAACGGTTGCGAGGGTATTAAAGTTGGAAGATGATCATGGAGATGAGGTTAGTATGTCTGATGCTGAAGTCCTTAATGCTTATCGAAGCATTGGGTATGAAGGACCATCTTTTGGATCAAAGAAGGAAATTAAGAAGTCGTTTTTGTCCAAGAAATGGAGATACATTGCCCACGTGTTCATTATGTGCTTGGATCAAAGAAAGGGTGGATCTGATGGTTTAAATGCACAGTGGGCAAAGGCCATGATTGTATTCTGTAGAGGACAAAAGGCCAATATTGAAAGACTAATATTTGACTGTATGACTGAAAATGTCATGGCCTTAAAGAAAGACAAATGGCGGTTATTTCCAAGGTTTATCCAAATGATCATTAATGCTGAGAAGCCAAGTTTGCCAAGACATGGGGAAGTTAAGAGGCTGATGCAAATGAATACAAGAATATTTGCAAACTGCTCAGCTATTAGACATGACTTCAGCGGTAAAATAACATATTTACTGGAAAACATGTATCCTGCCGAGAGATGGGACTACATAAGAAGGTTGATTGAAAATGAAAACAAAAATGCTGAAGAAAATCGGGATAAACAAGCTGAAGCCATAAAGAAAAGGAAGAAGTATGCAAAGGAGAAAGAATATGATCTAGATGCTGAGATTGATGAAGTTGAAGAGGAGCTGCGGACTCAAAGAGAGAGAAGGACCAAAAAGAAGGCTGATCAAGGGGAACAGGCTCACGAAACTGAAAGGAGATCTAAGCATAAGCAGCCGGTGTTCGAAGAAAGGAGGGATCCCCGATCTGAACTGGATCAAGATATGATCAAAAATGTAAATACTTCATTGGATAATGAACTGAGCATGATTAAAACTAAGTTGGTTAATCAGGAGTTGAGAGAGAAGGAGAAAGATGAGCAGATAGAAAGTATGAAGGTTATGATGATGGACCAGCAGGAACTTATCAAAAGGCTATTGAAGGAAGTGAATGAGCTCAAAGGTAAAGTTGGTGACACAAACCAACTATCACAAGAGGAGCTGGATGATCTTACTGACACATCAAAGTATTTGTTCCTGAAAGTAGGGAGGTCATTTGGTATGGGAGGAAAAGCAAGTACGGCTAGTGGTGGTGCAAGTGGAAGTGGTGTAGGAGGTGAAAAGGTTGTTGAGACAGAAGCAGAAAAGAGAGTAGATGAAAGAGGAGATGTGAGAGAGGAGCCTGTGATTGTTGAGGCTGAATTTGTTGATTTTGGATTGGACATAGACACAGACTTGACTAGAGCTGAGGTGTTTAGAGAAGAAACTAATGAAGGAAATAAAGAGGATACAGGGAAGAGACTGATTGATGAAGAGGAAAAATATGAGGAACAACTGATTGATTATGATTCAGAGCCTGAATTCTATGAAGTGGAGGAGCGCCCAATGACTTATATAAAAGAAAGGGGTTCAAAAGAAGGTGGTGTGTTTGAGCTAAGCAAAGAAGACTGGTTTGTGAAAGAAAAGGAACCAGAAGAGCTAACACTTCTATTTCAAAACATCAGTGAACCAAGCAAGAAGAAAAGTGATAAGAAAATAGTGAGCTGGAAATATAATTCTGAATTGAAAATGTTTATGATTAAAAGGAGGGGTGGTGAAATTTCATATATTCATAAAAGGAAGGCGTTCAAGACCTTGCCTAGATGGAATTTGAGGAGGTTAGCTAAAATTCCACTTTTGGATGCCCACCTAAGTGAACGTGCTACATTGTTGGAAAAGGAGATTTAGGCTGGAATGAATGACAATTTTGAAGCTTTTGGGTATATGAAGACAGAAAGAAGGAGATTGAAGAAAGACCTGGATTGGGCCACTGGAAAGGGAAAGATTGTGTTAAAGCTGAAGCCAGCTAAAAATGTTAACAGAATAAGGGTGCCCAATCGACTTCCCCCTAGGCTACAAAATTTTGAAAAATGGTTTTATGATAACAATACTAGGGAAGCAGTCATTAGGTTGAAAGGTGGTGCTGAGTTCAAGCTGTTTGACCCAATGGAAGTATTTTCCTTTTGTGATGAAGATCTTGTGATTCTATGTGAAAAACACATTAAGGCTAGAGCTGGAGCTGAAACGAGAAGAGAAGCTAGTTTGTTTATGAATGTAGCAAACAAAGCTCGAGGAGTAAGGGCAGAGGTTAGGGAACTTGCTGAGAAAGTGTCCAAGGCTGACGAGTTAAGGATGGACATGCAGGATCATACCAGACAATTTGCTAGAGCAAGTGCAAGAGCTGAAGAGGAAAGTGCAGCAGGAGCAGAACCCGAAGCATCAGATAAAGCTGAAGAAGGTGCAAGAGAAGAGCAAGAAGATTGAGAGTGAGGTCCAACCTAGGGGGAGAATTGATGATCTACATAGGTTGGACTCACTATAGTTGATAGGTTTATTTTGATTATGTAATAGTTAATTGTTAGGTTTATCTTGTATTTAGTATTTCTTTGTAATTTTGTATTCCAGCGAATCTACGGGCGAAACTATAGTTTCGCCCGGAGTCAGCTGATTTAGTTCACCCGGCGAATCTATAGATCGCTGCCGGGTGAAACTAGTAGTTAGACAGGCAGTTTCGCTAGTCAGCGAAACTGCCAGCGAAACTAGGTTTCTTATATATTGTTATCTTTCTATCTTGTAAGTAACTTTTGGCAAAACCCTAATACAGAATATTGGTGATGCAATTGTGTGTGTGTGGCTGGAAGTTCATTATCTATATCATTGAGCCTTTGTTATTGCAATTTTTGGTTTATATTCATTGGATTTCATTATGTTATTGTGTTTATAACTGCTAATTCAATCTAAAATCATAGTCAAGCATCAAGTGCACTGTTGAATCGATCATAAGGACCAACAGGATGTGAAGTTCATATGGGGTTAAGAGAAGGAGAATGCTTTCGAAGAGTTAAAGACAAGATTGACCCAAGCTCCTGTCGTAATGTTACCCGAAAGGAGCGAAGACTTGGTGGTCTATTCGGATGCTTCATATTTGGGGTTGGGTTGCGTGCTGATGCAGCGAGGGAGGATAATTGTAACAACCAACCTCTAGGTCATAATTCTAACCTTTAACCTCCTGCATCATTATCCATGCAATTAATATTAATGTTAATATCATTATTATTATTAGTAGTAGTGTTATTATTGTTACTGCTACTATGGTCATTCTTATTATTTTATGTGCTATTTGAGATGATTTAGCTAAGTCTAGCCTTAGCATAGAATAACTTCGTGTTTTGGGAAAGTCATTTAGTCACCCTTGTAATTAAATCTTAATTAAACAATTAAAATGTGTGTATACACACATAAATTTACGGTTGAAAACACACATATGCATGCTCAATGCATAATAACTAACTAGAGTTTACCATTTAAAATACTACACTACACTACAAAATAACACTACATAATAACAATTTCTATTAAAATTTAAATTAAAACACACCCCCACAAAACTCCAAATCGGCCGCCCCCTCTCCACCTATCCCCTTCCTTCTACTCCACTCAACACCACCACCCATGTACACCCACTCATACTTCATGCAATTCTAGCTTTCCCCTCACTCTCTTCTCTCTTCTCTCGGTCACCAGCAGAAACACGCACACACTCTATAGTTTTCTCTCCAATTCCAGCCACAACATTCGAAGATCAACCGCAAACAAATTATCGGCCGACTCCAAACAACCGAAAAAGGTGCTACCTTGTGAGATTTTGGTACATGGTTTCTTCAAGTTCGACTTCTCCAGCCTTTGTTCAAATATTTCCAGATCGTTTTTATCCCTCTACACTCTCCAAATTGAGAACCACACAAAGAGTAAGGTTCATCTCACCCGAAACAAGCTATGTCATGTGTTTTTCCTTCTTTAATCTACCAAAAACCTTACATTCTTTATTCTAACAGAAACATACTGCTATCACCTTGTTCTTGAGGAGCTTCTAACATCCTTTAAGGTATCTTATTTGATATATTAGTCATTCTATGGGTGGAACACGAGTTACACCATGAAAACCCTCTTTTTGGGTGACTTTTGCATCATCTAACCTTTATGCCTTGTAACCTCCGAACCAAAGCTGGTAACCTGCTTATAAATGGTTTATAAAACTCTTAATAACCTGTTTTGAAAGTGTCTAAATGATTTGGTAATGTTTAAGCATTATCCGTAAGGTTTTACACATGTGTAATGAGTTTAAATGGTGAAAACACACAACTACAAGCTTATTTCATGGTTTCATGTTAAATCGGTATGTATTTTTCAGAAATTATTGAGTTATTAGTTGTGTATAAGGTGATGTTAATGGCTGAAAATAATAAAAGTATGGACTTGTAGGCATTTTGAGCTTATTTTGGGACCCAAAAGGTGGTTAAATGACTTAAAAATAAGAGAACTTAGAGTATAACCATGTTAAAAAGAATTCCAGGCTCTAAAAGGGTTAACCAAGTGACTTGGACTGGATTTGTTGAATAAATGGTCAAAAGACAATTTAAATGGAATTTTTAGCTAAAAACGGGCCCTAACCGGGTAACTTTTGAAAGGAATCTTGAAAATAAAAGGATAAACCAAAAATCTAGGTAAATGATATTATTTCAGTAATTTGAGACCTCTAAGACTTGAAGTTGATGAAAAATTTGGTCTAACACCTTTTGAACGTTTGGTTTCGGGTGAAAACGCTTTTTAACGAGTTAAACTTAAAAATGAGACTTTCAACAAAAAGGGCTTAAAAATACATTCTTGACAGATTATAAAGCTTGTTAAAAGTCCTTAAAATAATATTTAAAGTTTTAAGACATAAAACTATAAGATTCAATGCTTAACCGTTAAAAACCTTCAGTTTTACCGTAACCGGTAACTTAAAACATGAATTCCCCTTAAGAAACCCTAGCTTTCTATAACTTTTAAATGCAAGCCTTAGCAAATATAAGCTAGTTGAACATTTAACTTCTTAACACACTTTGTCCACCTCGTGTGACCTTAGAACTAGTGGCTTATCACTTAATCTTGATGGTAGGGTGCTAGACTTGAAACTTTCTCGGTACTCGAAGAACCCGTTGCTTGAAACTTAAGGTGAGTTCTAGTGTTCCCTTTTTACTACTGTTTTTGGGATGAAGCATGCTTTGTTTAAACTAAACTATTTCTGTGCTATATTATGATGCAATATGTTATGGAAATGTTAGAACCTGCTGTTACTTTTATCACGATCATTAATTCTTATATGAACCGCTTGTTTTATATGGGTAGATCTACTTGGGGAATCCCCCACACACAGTGCCTTCCGTGATGAACAGGAAGGGTACCACACTGAGGTCCTATGGGGTCGTTTGTGTCATGTGATAGGTTTTTGTAATATAGTAGGGTGAACCATCCGGCAGGTATGGTCCACTATTTGAGGCTCAGTTCTTCCTTCGGGATTAACCGGTATAACATAACTTTTGAAGAGGCTAGCCGGGACTGAGTGCAGGGTTGATTGTGATCCCCACAACAATGAAACTATGACTTTTAAATCAAATGTCGATTTTATTGAATCCTTTTGTGTTAAACTTTAAGCACTTGAATTCACCAACTTTTTAGTTGACAAAATTTTCTTTGAGCATCTTTCAGGTAACCTGTGATGAAGGTCTGGCTTTTGTAGAAGACTTATGACGACCTAGTACCGTGACCCATGGCATTTGCTTTGATTAGTTTTAAAACATTTGGAACAAGTTAAATTTGGTTATCATGGAACAATTTGTATTGTTGAATTTATGTACTTGTATTGGTGGCTAGACCAACTTCTAGCCCGGTTTTTTTTTTCTTTAAACATTAATGGCATGTGATGTTCTCTCCTTTTGTGCTCTTATAATGTTTTGTTTCTGCTGCCATATGTTGTTGCTAGTCTGTGACGTCCCACCCTACCTGGGCCCGCGGTGTGACAGATTGGTATCAGAGCCAAAGGTTGTAGAGAAGTCGGGAATACCATAGTAGACCCTACGCTACAACCCTGATACCTTAGGACCGTCCTTGTGGGAAAGTGTTGGGATGATCGGGTTGGGTAAATTGATGATTACACTTGATCAACGTAATCATGAATATACCGGACGCGTAAATTCCAGCATGGACCTTTAGGTAATGATTGGACCTTTTTGTTTGAAAGTTACGATTTTTGAAATTTACTTCAAGTGGCCTAAAGGTTTTTCCTAAAATAAACTACTTTACTTGTTATTATTTGAAGAGACTACTGATTTCTGATACTATTGATTACTGATACCTCTGGTTATTGATACTGTTGGGATATCTGATACTATTGCCATCACTACTAATATAAGTACTATTATTATTACAATCATGAGCTATGAGAAAGCAAATTACTCATGATATTTCTTACAGGACATCAAAGCTATAGCCGACAAAGGGAAGGCACCTGCGTACCCAACTGACGGTACTGCACCAGCTGGGACCCGCAAGAGGGTGACGCCGCGGACGGAGTATGAAGAATACTTAAGGAGATGCGGACATCCGGGCCTGATATCCGTTACGTCTGACTACACTGAGCCATCTGAGGACTCTTCCTCGACATCCCCCTCCAGGAGCCGGACGCGCTCCCATTCACCGCATGTCGCAACTCCTATTCAGTAACCTATCCCACCTATCGGGGATAGTGGTGCACGTTTTATCACCCGTCCATGCAAAAGTACTAGGCCAGGACCCTCAGTCTCCTTTACGATGCCACCTCCTCCTCCACCACCTGTTAGGACTCCGACACCTGCACCACCGATGTTTGACCCTCTCCGACACCACCCACATGATGAGCACTGGATGCCACCGAGGCACAGCATGTATGATGGCCCTAGTGTGCTAGTTGGTGACTGGTAGTCCTAGTCTAGCCATCGGGCAAGCTACGTAGGTCCCTCTGATGCTGCATTGGACGAGATTCTAAAGACCGTCCGTCGTCACGAGCTGACACTCCAGCACGACACTTGGACCTCTCAGTCCGCCCAGTTTCAGGCCATGATGGCTTCGCATGGGGTCCAGCGGTTGGAGCAAGAGCAAAGGAAGAAGAACTCAGGGTGGCTAAAGAAGAAGTGGATGTGAGAGCATAGAGAAGAAGTGGGGTTGTCTGTCATTTAGACAGTTGAAGGAACAATTTTTATTATTATCAGATACTATTATTATTTATTATGGGGGTGATGGCACCTTCCAACTTGTGAGACTATAACTCTGATGCATTTATGTTTTGCTGATACTATTAACCCTATCGATTTGTGAAACTATTTCTAATAATGCTAATTCCGCAGGGTAATTTGTATTGATTTGCAATGTGTTATGACCATGTGTTAGGAATTTTGCCTTGCGTCCTTTTTAGGTTGAATGGCCCTAAATTAATTTAATGGAGCATATTTAGAGGTATATAGTGGTGTGTATATTACACTCCCTCCTTTTAGAAGATGGTATTTTAGGATAAGTGATGCATGAGCTACTTGAAACCAAAAACTAAGAGATGCTAAACGAATTTATCTATGATGCTATCAGAATGCCGACCAGACAAGGAACCCGTATCGGAAGACAAGAAGCTACTAGAGGTCGTTGTGACGGAGCTAGAAAGACCGAAAACCACCCCCTACTCCACCAGGAACTCCTCGTGGAAAGAATACCAATCAGGGGAATGATGAGAGAATTGCCAACCTCATAGCACAACAAATTGCTAACGCCATTCCTACCATCATCGCTCAGATCAATGCTGACCGGAGCAACCCCGGTGGTAATGATGGATTCGGGAATGATGAGGGCAACAATGAGGAAGCTGAAGCATTAAGGAATGGATGCTCCTACAAAACCTTCATGGCGTGCAAGCCAAAAGATTTCTATGGTACCGAGGGTGCGATAGAGACGTATCGATCGATTGATGAAATGGAAGCCATCTTAGATATCAGTGAATGTAAGATGGAACACATGGTGAGGTTTGCTTTCCAATCACTCAAGGGATCGGAACTGGAATGGTGGAAGACTGTTACTCAGCCCCGGGGAAGAAACGCTGCTAACCGAATGAGCTGGACCGAATTCAGGGAATTGATAACCAACAAATACTGCCCAATCAACCAACTAGAGAAACTGGAGTCTGAATTCCTAAGCTTAGAAATGAAAGGTCCTAATTACACAGAGTACATCAACCGCTTCTTAGCCTTGTCTCGTCTAGTGCCATACCTGGTGACACCGGAATCCAAGGGCATAGCACGTTTCATTTAGGGACTACATCCTAGAGTCAGGGGTATGGTTCGATCCTTCAGGCCCTCAACCCTTCAAGCTACGGTTGACTTCACTAGTAGTTTGATTGATGATTTAGTCAGGGCTAGATAGACTAAACAAACCAGGGCTGACGAAACGAGGAAGCCGATGGGTGAGAAGAGAAAGTGGTTTGATGTGAAGAAAGCAATTGGTAGCAGTAGTGGGTCAAGCAAGAAGGGTTTTGAAGGTATGAGGCGCGATGACCAGGGTGGAAGGACTCGAAAGCTATACTCGGGTACAAGCCCATTCTGCAACAAGTACAAACTGCATCATCAAGGGGAGTGCAACCCGATGCCCTGCTTCCGATGCAAACGACCAGGTCATTTAATTAAGGATTGTACGTATATGCCAGGTAAACAATGCTATAAGTGTGGAGATCCAGGGCACATGAGGAATAAGTGTCCTAAGCTGGGGAGAGATAAGGACGCTAGACCCAACAAGCCCAAGGGATGAGCATTCGTGATGGATCCAGCCGGTGCTCGTAAGGAACCTGATGTGGTCAATGGTATGTTCCTTATAAACAACCATCCTGCTACCGTTCTATTTGATACTGGAGCAACTTCTAGTTTTGTCTCTCATACTTTTATGCCTTTGATTGACTTGAGTGCATGTGTCCTGACTGATACGTTTACCGTATAATTAGCTGACGGTAACATCTTAGAAACTAATGAAGTCATCAAAGATTGCTTAATGAATCTAGAAGGAAGTACATTTAAGATAAACATGATGCCTAGTAATCTAGGAGGATTCGATGTGGTTGTTAGTATGGATTGGCTGGCTAGGCATAGAGTCGAAATCGTGTGTGATGAACGCCTACTTAAGATACCATTGAACAATGGGAAGGTGTTGGTTGTTCATGGTGAAAGAAGTAACACATTATATCCTATGATATCCCATTTAAAGGAGACCAAGAGTCTCATGAAGGGATGCCCAGCTTTCATAATCTATGTAATGAAAGCCAAAGAGGAAAAGAAGATTGAGGATATTCCAGTGGCTTCTGAATATCCGGAAGTATTTCCCAAAGACCTACCGGGACTCCCTCCAACTCGACAGGTTGAGTTCCAAATAGAACTATTGCCTGGTGCTGCATCAGTAGCCATGGCACCGTACCGAGTCGCCCCTCTCGAGATGAAAGAACTAATGCTACAAATCCAAGAGCTACTCGACAAGGGATTTATATGGCCGAGTGTTTCTCCATGGGGTGCCCCGATACTATTTGTGAATAAGAAGGATGGAACCCTACGTATGTGTATTAATTACCGGGAACTAGATATCGACATTATGAGTACTTGGTCATGCCCTTTGGACTTACTAACGCACCAGCGGTATTTATGGATCTCATGAACCGAGTGTGTCGCCCATACCTAGACAAATTCATGATTGTGTTTATCAACGATATCCTGATCTAATCCCGTAGTAAGGAAGAGCACGAGAAGCACCTAGGCTGATTCTTGAGCTACTCAAGAATGAGCAGCTATATACCAAATTCTCCAAATGCGAATTTTGGATGCGAGAGATCCAATTTCTAGGGCATATCGTAAATAAAGATGGAATTCAAGTGGACCCTTCAAAGATAGAGCTATTAAGAACTGGAAAATTCCAGAAACTCCTACCGAGATAAGGCAGTTCCTTGGATTGGCCGGATACTATAGAAGATTTATCAAGGACTTCTCGTGTATTGTGCAACTGTTAACTGCTTTGACTAAGAAGAATACAGCTATTGTGTGGGAACAAGAGCAGAATGAAGCATTCGAAACACTCAAGGAAAAACTATGTAGTGCACCTATCCTCGCCCTCCCAGAAGGAGTTGAAGATTTTGTGGTCTATTGTGACGCCTCGCGTTAGGGACTAGGATGCGTACTAATGCAGCGCAACAAGGTGATTGCTTATGCATCAAGACTGCTGAACGATCATGAGAAGAACTACACAACACATGATCTAGAATTGGGTGCCGTGGTGTTTGCACTCAAAATGTGGAGGCATTATCTCTATGGCACAAAGGGCATTATCTACACTGACCATAGAAGTTTGCAACACATTCTTGACCAAAAGATGCTAAACATGCGTCAGAGAAGATGGGTTGAGCTACTGAATGATTACGAATGCGAGATTCGCTACCATCCCGGCAAGGCCAATGTAGTGGCAGATGCCTTGAGCAGGAAAGAAAGAGAAAAACCCCTTCGTGTCCGTGCATTAAGGATGAGCGTGTATACCGATCTCATCACGAAACTAAAAGAAGCACAAGGCGAAGCGCTAAAGGAAGATAACTTAGCAGAGGAATCATTAACAGGAATGGAGAAGCAATTTGAGATGAGTAACGATGGTATATATAAACATGAAGGGAGAACCTGGGTACCAAAGTACGGGGGAATTAGAGAGGTGATCCTAGACGAAGCCCACAAATCTAGGTACTCGGTTCACCCCAAAAGCGACAAAATGTACCAAGATCTAAAGGCACTTTTCTAGTGGCCTGGAATCAAGAAATCAATCGCCATTTGTGTTGGGAAGTGTCTGACGTGCGCCATGGTAAATGCTGAAAATCAAAAACCATCAGGGACGTTACAACAGCCTGAAATTCCAGAATGGAAATGGGATAACGTCATGATGGATTTTGTTACAAAGTTACCTAGAACTTTCAGAGGTCATGATGCTATCTGGGTAATAGTGGATCGGTTAACTAAATCAGCTCACTTCTTACCGATTCGAGAAGACTACGACCTGACAAAGCTGGCCCAACTGTACATTGATGAAATAGTAACCAAGCATGGGGTGCCACTATCAATCATCTCCGACCGTGATAGTCGTTTCACTTCTCGTTTCTGGAAGTCACTTCAGCAGGCTCTAGGAACCTGTCTGGATTTAAGCACTGCATACCACCCACAAACTGACGGTCAGAGTGAAAGAACCATCCAAACCTTGGAAGATATGCAAAGGGCTTACGTGATTGACTTTGGTGGGAACTGGGATAACCATCTTCCTCTAGTAGAGTTCTCCTACAATAATAGTTACCACGCAAGTATAAAAGCAGCTCCGTATGGGGCCCTATATGGCAGGAAATGCCGATCACCGTTGAGTTGGAATGAGATCGGTGATAGCCAAGTAATAGGACCCGACATCGTGATGGAGACCACCGACAAAATATTTAAAATCAAGGAGCGTTTAAGAGCAGCCAGAGACGGTCAGAAGAAATACACTGACAGAAGGCGAAAACCTTTGGAATTTCAAGTGGGTGACAGAGTAATGCTAAAAGTAGCACCATGGAAGGGAACTGTGAGGTTTGGAAAGAAAGGAAAGCTAAGCCCGAGATACATAGGACCATTTGAGTTACTAGAAAGAATTGGCCCCGTGGCGTATAAATTAAAGCTACCTCAAGAGTTAAGTTACATACATGACACCTTCCATGTGTCAAATTTGAAAAAAGTGCATGGTAGATAAGACCATGGAGTTACCTTTGAAAGAAGCGAGGATTAATGACAAGTTGAACTTCGTGGAAGAGCCTATAGAGATCACCGACTGGCTGGTCAAGAAACTCAGGCGAAGTCGCATACCCAAGGTCAAGGTAAGATGGAATTCTAAGCGAGGACCTAAATTCACTTGGGAGCGAGAAGATAAGATGAGAAAGAGTTATCCGCACCTCTTCAAACCCACTCGTTCTGGAGTTTATCGAAGCTAAAAATTTCGGGACGAAATTTCCTAAACGGTGGGAGAATGTAACAACCGACCTCTAGCATAGAATAACTTTTATGTGCTACCTTTAACCTCCTGCATCAGTATCCATACAATTAATATTAATGTTAATATCATTATTATTATTAGTATTAGTGTTATTATTGTTACTGCTACTGTGGTCATTCTTATTATTTTATGTGCTATTTGAGATGATTTACCTAAGTCTAGCTTTAGCATAGAATAACTTCATGTTCTGGGAAAGTCAGTTAGTCACCCTTGCAATTAAATCATAATTGAAACAATTAAAATGTGTGTATACACACATAAATTCATGGTGGAAAACACACATATGCATGCTCAATGCATAATAACTAACTAGAGTTTACCATCTAAAATACTACACTACACTACAAAAATACCATCCCCTTCCTTCTACTCCACTCAACACCACCACCCTTGTACACCCACTCATACTTCATGCAATTCTAGCTTTCCCCTCACTCTCTTCTCTCTTCTCTCGGTCACCAGCAGAAACACACACACACTCCTTGGTTTTCTCTCCAATTCCAGCCACCACATTCGAAGATCAACTTCAAACAACCATCGGATGACTCCAAACAACCGAGAAAGGTGCTACCTTGTGAGCTTTTGGTACACGGTTTCTTCAAGTTTGACTTCTCCAGCCTTTGATCAAAGATTTCCAGATCGTTCTTGTCCCTCTACACTCTCCAAATCGTGAACCACACAAAGAGTAAGGTTCATCTCACCCGAAACAAGCTATGTCATGTGTTTTTCCTTCTTTAATCTACCAAAAACCTTACATTCTTTATTCTAACAGAAACTTACTGCTATCACCTTGTTCATGAGGAGCTTCTAACATCCTTGAAGGTATCTTATTTGATATATTAGTCATTCTATGGGTGGAACACGAGTTACACCATGAAAACCCTCTTTTTGGGTGACTTTTGCATCATCTAACCTTTATGCCTTGTAACCTCCGAACAAAGCTTGTAACCTGCTTATAAATGGTTTATAAAACTCTTAATAACCTGTTTTGAAAGTGTATAAATGATTTGGTAATGTTTAAGCATGATCCGTAAGGTTTTACACATGTGTAATGAGTTTAAACGGTGAAAACACACAACTACAAGCTTATTTCATGGTTTCATGTTAAATCGGTATGTATTTTTCAGAAATTATTGAGTTATTAGTTGTGTATAAGGTGATGTTAATGGCTGAAAATAATAAAAGTATGGACTTGTAGGCATTTTGAGCTTATTTTGGGACCCGAAAGGTGGTAAAATGACTTAAAGATAAGAGAACTTAGAGTATAACCATGTTAAAAAGAATTCCAGGCTCTAAAAGGGTTAACCAAGTGACTTGGACTGGATTTGTTGAATAAATGGTCAAAAGACAATTTAAATGGAATTTTTAGCTAAAAACGGGCCCTAACCGGGTAACTTTTGGAAGAAATCTTGAAATAAAAGGATAAACCAAAAATCTAGGTAAATGATATTATTTCAGTACGTTGAGACCTCTAAGACTTGAAGTTGATGAAAAATTTGGTCTAACACCTTTTGAACGTTTGGTTTCGGGTGAAAACGCGTTTTAACGAGTTAAACTTAAAAATGAGACTTTCAACAAAAAGGGCTTGAAAATACATTCTTGACAAATTACAAAAGCTTGTTAAAAGTCCTTAAAATAATATTTAAATTGTTAGGACATAAAACTATAAGATTCAATGCTTAACCGTTAAAAACCTTCGGTTTTACCGTAACTGGTAACATAAAACATGAATTCCCCACCCTAGCTTTCTATAAAAGGAAACTTTTAAATGCAAGCCTTAGCAAATATAAGCTAGTTGAACATTTAACTTCTTAACACACTTTGTTCACCTCGTGTGACCTTAGAACTAGTGGCTTATCACTTAATCTTGATGGTAGGGTGCTACACTTGAAACTTTCCTGGTACTCGAAGAACCCGTTGCTTGAAACTTAAGGTGAGTTCTAGTGTTCCCTTTTTACTAATATTTTTGGGATGAAGCATGCTTTGTTTAAACAGAACTATTTCTGTGCTATATTATGATGCTATATGTTGTGGAAATGTTAGAACCTGCTGTTACTTTTATCACGATCATTAATTCTTGTGTGAACCGCTTATTTTATATGGGTAGATCTACTTGGGGAATCCCCCACAGACAGTGCCTTCCGTGATGAACGGGAAGGGTACCACACTGCGATCCTATGGGGTCATTTGTGTCATGTGACAGGTTTTTGTAAGATACTAGGGTGAACCATCCGGCAGGTATGGTCCACTGTTTGAGGCTCAATTCTTCCTTTGGGATTAACCGGTATAACATAACTTTTGAAGAGTCTAGCCGGGACTGAGTGCAGGGTTGATTGTGATCCCCACAACAATGAAACTATGACTTTTAAATCAAATGTGGATTTTATTGAATCCTTTTGTGTTAAACTTTAAGCACTTGTATTCACCAACTTTTTAGTTGACAAAATTTTCTTTGAGCATGTTTCAGGTAACCCGTGATGAAGGTCTGGCTTTTGTAGAAGACTTATGATGACCTAGCACCATAACTCATGGCATTTGCTTTGATTAGTTTTAAAACATTTGGAACAAGTTAAATTTGGTTATCATTGAACAATTTGTATTGTTGAATTTATGTACTTGTATTGGTGGCTAGACCTACTTCTAGCCCAGTTTTTTTTTTCTTTAAACATTAATGCCATGTGATGTTCTCTCCTTTTATGCTCTTATGATGGTTTGTTTCCACTGCCATATGTTGTTGTTAGTCTGTGACGTCCCACCCTACCTGGGCCTGGGGTGTGACAGTAATAGCCTATGCATCCCAACAGTTGAAAACCCATGAGGCTAATTACCCTACTCATGATCTGGAGTTGACAGCTGTGGTCTTTGCATTGAAGATTTGGAGGCACTACTTGTACGGGACGAAATGCACTATCTTCACTGACCACAAGAGCTTGAAGTACTTCTTCGAGCAAAAGAATCTCAACATGAGGCAAAGGAGATGGTTGGAGCTTATCAGGCATTATGATTGTGAGATCCACTACCATCCTACAGGGCCAATGTAGTGGCAGATGCCCTTAGCCGAAAAGAGAGACTCGAGCCGATCCGAGTGAAAGCTTACCAGTTGGTGATGACCTCTGACGTGATGAAACAGGTCAAGGAGTTTCAAGATGAGGCGTTGAAAGAAGATCACCTTAACTCCGATACTCAATTCACCCCAGTGCTACAAAGATATACCATGATATGAAGAAAGAGTACTGGTGGCAGGGTATGAAGCGTGATGTAACGGAGTATGTGAGCAAGTGCCTTACTTGCTTGCAAGTGAAGGCGGAACATCAAAAGCCATATGGGAAGATCCAACCCTTGGATATACCCGAGTGGAAATAGGAGCACATCACCATGGACTTCATTACGAAGTTACCACGTACGGTAAGGGGGTACGACGCCATATGGGTGATAGTTGACCGTCTGACGAAGAGTGCTCACTTTCTACCGATCCGTGAGACGTATTCATCTGAGAGGTTGGTGGATCTGTTCATCAAAGAGATTGTGACTCATCGTGGTGTACTGGTGTCTATAGTGTCTGACCGTGACACTTAGTTTACATCTAAGTTTTGGAAGAGATTCCATGATGTGAAGGGGACGAGGTTGCACATCAGTACAGCTTACCATCCTCAGACAGATGGTCAGTCAGAGAGAACCATCTAAACACTTGAAGATATGCTCCGAGCATGCGTCATTGATTTTGGATGAAGTTGGGATGAACACTTACCGTTAGCCGAATTCTCATATAACAATAGTTATCATGCCACCATTGGTATGCCTCCATATGAGATGCTATATGGTAGGAAGTGTAGAACGCCTGTATGTTGGGGTGACATTGGGCAGAATGAGTTAGGGAGTATCGAGGTAATCGAGGCTACGACCTAAAAGTTAGAGAAGATCAAGGCCTTTATAAAGGCGGCAAAAGATAGACAAAAGTCGTATGCTGAAAAGGGGCGTAGACCGATTGAATTCAAGGTGGGTGATAAAGTTATGCTGAAGGTTTCACCTTGGAAGGGGATCATCTGGTTTATAAAGCGGGGTAAGCTGAGCTCGAGGTATATAGGGCCTTTTCGAATCATTGCTCGAGTAGGAGAGGTGGCCTACAGGTTGGAGCTACGCGATGAGTTAAGAGGAATTCATCCGACATTCCATGTGTCTCATCTGAGAAAGTGCTTAGCCAATGAGGATATGATTATGCCACTGGAGGATATTGAGGTTGATGAATGGCTCAATTATATGGAGCAACCGGTGGCCATCATTGACAGAAAAGAGAAGAGGCTGTGGAATAAAGTGGTTCCACTGGTGCGAGTACAGTGGAGACACAGGAAGGGATCCGAGTCTACGTGGGAGGCTGAGAAGAAAATGAGACAGCATTACCCATAGCTGTTCGAGGAGTGACAGGTTTCAGGGACGAAACCTATATAAGGGGGGTGGACTTGTAACACCCGGAAAATTTCAGCATGAAGTAAAGAAAAGAAAGCAAGGGAGAAAACGAGAATTATTGTAAAATAAGGGGTTAAAAGCGGGCAAGAGCCAAACTTGCCCATAAGGGTTCAAAAAGGTGATAAGGCATCCCATACTTCTCTCTCTAATGCAAGAAATCTCGGCTGAAGTAAGAAGAAGAAGCTTCACCTGGTTTTAGAGAGAGAAAGTATTCGAAAGGTAAGATTCTATGGTGTTCTTCTTGGTTTCAGTTGGGTTTTCAGCTTCTGGACCGATCCTTAAGTGTTTGTATGTGTTTGGTTGTGTGTTTTCGTGTGTTTACGTGCTAGAACTCCAGGTTGCTCTTGGGTTCGGAGGAGTTTTACTTGAAATTAGTTAGAGTTGAGGTCTAGATCACCTCTTTTAAATGTTCTCAACTTATTTGGGGCTGGTATGCATATTAAACTGATGTTTTTGAATCAAGTTATGATTTTCCATGTATGGTACTGTTGCTTATGATGATATAGATATGTTTTATGATATTCATGATGATTGTATGAATATTTAAGATGTTCTAAGTGTCAGATCGATAGTTCTAAGCTAAGAGTATGCTTAAAATGATGTATGGAGACTGGAAATTGAGTAAGCTGGATCGTAGGTGCAATAAGCTGTCCGCTGTGGATCTCGTATGTCCGCTGTGGATCTTGTATGTCCATTGTTGACACTTAAGAAGGTTGTCTAGGTCGTCCGCTGTGGACACTCACTGTCTGCTGTGGACACTTGGACATTATTAATGTGTCCGCTGTGGACACTTAGGCATTTAGCTGTGCACTGTAGATTTTGCATGTCCGCTGTGGACTTGGCTGTCTGCTGTGGACCCTTGAATGTTTTAGTTGTGCGCTGTGAACACACTTAGTGTTTTAATCATCCGCTGTGGACTTTGGTTGTCCGCTGTGGGCATTGTTCATCCGCATTTGTATTTTGTTCATCCGCATTTGCTGAACATTCAACCGCATTGGTTTTATGTTCAATAGTTAAGTATTTTGTTCATCCGCATTTGCCCTTGTTCTTCCGCATTTAGTATTGTTCATCCACATTTGGACTTGTTCATCCATATTTGGTTCACCCTCACATCTTTAGAAACTTAGAATATTTTCTAAGATTTTCATTCGTATTTGCTTGTCCGCATTTGCTGAACATTCAGTCGTATTGGCCTATGTTCATCCGCATTTCTTTGTGGACTTAGGATTTTCTGAAATCTTTGGAAATAGAATGTAGTGTTATGTTCTGGAATGTTTTGGTGGTTTATGTCTGTTGATGTTATGTATGTTTATGGGCTGTGGTTGATGTTCTATATTACGTATTAGTATGTGACTTTTACGTGGTGTGTTAATACTCTTGTACGTAAAGTATTATTGTAATGAAAGTGAAAGATAAAGATAATGAAATGTGGAATGTAATAAATGAATTAAAAGTCTTGCAAGCATATAAAAGGCGGTTCACAACTCTTTACGGGTTGCCACCTCGACAGTGTGCCGAGTGCACACCTAACGGTCAGTCTTTGTGATTGATAGAAACATACGATACGGGGTCCTTGCCACTTGCTCCCATGACTTTAGTCACTTTGTGCACCAAAGAGGGGGCATGGCAGGATCAGGATAGAAGTGAAAGATAATAAAGTACGAAACAAACGATTATGAACGATGATAAAGGATAATAAATGATTATTATCTAGATGTACGTATGATGAGTGATCACGAACGAAAGTAAAGGAAAGGTTTTATTAAAAGTAAAGTAATTTATTATATAAACCAAAACTCACTCAGCAGCGCTGATTTTTTATATGCATATCAGTTGGTAGGTAATTTGTTGATGCTAAGGAGGTGCAGGCATGGATGCATAAGCTACAGGGGATGATCTGAGTCTGGCATCCATATATTTTTGAGAATGTTATTGTACTAATACAATTTTTGGGATGTAAATGAAACAACAGGATGTTTTGTCATGACTTTTAATTATTAATGAAAAGTTCAAATTCCGCTGCTAGAATGATGTGTTTTTAAATGTTATATTCTATATGTTTTATGCTATGAATGACCAACTGTAAGCGTTTTGGGAATGGGGCCTTACATCTGAGAAGCCAGGATCCTTCTCAGACACTAACAGAGCAACATGATTATGTTGTCTGTGTAGTTGCATAGAGAAATTAGGATGGTTTCGTGGATCAGGGTTGGCCATTTAGAGTAACTTTGAGATGAAGGAAGGTAAGAACAAGGTCGGTTTGTGGGTGAATTTAGGGTTTGAATCTTGTAGATGAAGGAGAATAGTGAAAGAGGGGAAACCATTGTACAAATATATATGGTATGGATTTGAGACAAACTTAATGCAAACGGATAAACTTTGAATACGAATTTCGTTCCCGCAGGTCTCCCCTTTGAAAAAGTGCCCAAACAGTGAGTTTTCTTGAAAGTCTAAATCTTCCGAATGTAATTTGTCTTCGAAAGGTTTTAGAGAAACTTCCAAAGCTAATTTGGCTTTGGAAGATATTCCTTAGTTTTTTAAGAATTTTGCTTCGGAAGAAAAATACTTAGAGTATTTTTACTTCCTAGATGGATTTTGCTTCAGAAGATATCAAATATCTGAAATTTTATTTAAGGGAGAATAAAGCTTCCGAGACTTAATTGCTTTCGGAAGAAAATGGTACTTTAATGCATATAGTACTGACTGGGTCCGAGATGTGAATCTTAGTTGAAGTGACTCAACTTAGGATCGAATATGATGATTGAGTCAGTGATTAAGTCGCTGAAATACTAAACCACAGAACATTAATTACTGAAAGAATACTAATAAATGCTTTGTATATTGATGAGAGTGAACAAGATACAAAGTGTGCTAGGGTTGCTTGTATGATACTGGTGAAACTTTTAATATTGTTATCCACTATTTACAAATTAGGTTATACTGATCCATTTATAGGCAGATACATTTCCTGTACAAAATGACTAAACTATCCTGACAACTATACATCAGAATACTAGTCTAAGTACAAAATATCATCAGCATTTGTAAGTGTTCATCCGTATTAGTTAATGCGGATGAGAAGTCTTCATCAGCATTTCTTCTGCTTGTCTTCACCATTGACTGGGTCATCCGCATTAGTTAATGCGGATGCACAAATTCTTGGCCGCATTTGTGTTCCTTGTCCGCATTAGTAAATGAGGATGAACAAATACTTGATCGCATTTGTTCATTGGTCTTCCGTATTTACTAATGCGGATAACCAACAGTCTTTCTTTTATATCTTTAGCCGCATTTCTTCATGATCTTCCACCCGCATTTCTTCATGGACTTAGAGGGATTTCCAACAAGAACAACCTTAAAACACTTCTTGAATTGGCATGTATGATCCTTTCAGGGTCTAACAAATACTTGGTGAGAAAAATAAGCTTCGGAAGATATATCAAAATTTCTTCTGAAGGTTAATTTCTCAGAAGTAGTTATTTACTTTGAAGACATAATTTCTTCCGAAGACAACTTGATGTCTTTCGAAGGAAAATATATCCAAAGTTCTCAAAGTTCTAAGGGATATCATTTTGAAAAGTTTCTTCCAAAGTAAACTGGGCTTATATGGTGATGAAATAGACAACTTAAGACACACATATTTTAAAAATAATCTTGAGTTTAGTTTAAGAAAAAATCTACTCAAAGTTAATCATCGTAATAGCTGATACCAGATAATTAAATCTCTTCTTATCAAAGGCTTTGTGAACAGATCAGCATACTATTCATTTGTGTTAACCTTGACTAGTTTTACCAATCATTTTTCAAAATTATATCTAATAAAATGATTCTTGATATTGATGTGCTTTGTCTTTGAGTGCTGAACTGGATTCTCTGTGATAGAGATAGCACTATTGTTGTCTATGTGGATAGGAGTCTCCTTGAGGTTAAATCCATAATCTGACATCTGATTCTGAATCCAAAGCACTTGAGCACAACACTTGTACCAGTAATGTATTCAGCTTCAGCAGTTGATGCAGATACACAAGATTGTTTCTTGTATTACCATTAGATTATCGTTCCACCAAGAATTTGAAATCCCCTAGATGTTGACTTTGCAGTCATGTTGCAGCCACCATAGGCACTATCTGTATAAGCATACAGATTGAAGTCAGAATTCTTTGGATACCAAAGGCCCAATTTGGGAGCACCCTTATCTGAGAATTCTCTTGACAGCAACCAGGTGTGACATCTTCGGGTTGGCTTAATATCTTTCATAAATACTAGTAGCAAACATGATATCAGACCTGCTGGCTATGAGTTACATAAGAGACCCAATCATAGCCCTATGTTCATGAACACACTCCCCCTCAAGATCTGGTCTAAGAGAGTGGTTTCTGGCTATGGGTGTCTTAGGAACCATGTAATCAGTCATGTCAAATCTGGTAAGTATGTCTTGTACATACTTTTACTGACTTATGAAGATGCCATTTTCAACCTGCTTCACTTGAATTCCTAGAAAGAAATTAAGTTCCCCCAGGGCACTCATTTCAAATCTATTCTTCATCAGCTTCTCAAAGTCTTTGCAGAGATTTGGATTAGTTGACCCAAAGATAATGTCATCTACATAAACTTAAACAAGAATCAAGCGTGTTCAATCAATAGTACCTCTTTTGTATCTGTGCTTATAGAGATACTATGATAGTGTCTCATACAACTTCTTTGGAGCCTGATACAGCCCATAAAGAGCTTTGTCAAGCTTGTAGGCATAATCATAATGATCTAGGTCAGCAAAGCCAGGTGGTTGTTTGATATACACTTCCTTTTTAATCACCCCATATAAAAAGGCACACTTGACATCAAGTTGGTAGACCTTGAAATCCTTGGATGCAGCAAAAGCTAGGAATATCCTAACAGCTTCAAGTCTTGCTACACGAGCAAAAACATTAGTGTAGTCTTCTTCTTGTGTGTATCCTTAAACAACCAGTCTTGCCTTGTTCTTGATGACAAGTCCTCTATCATCCTTCTTATTTCTAAATACCCACTTGGTACCTATGGTACTCCTCCCATGAGGAAGAGGAAATAGATTCCAAACCTTCTATCTTTTAAATTGAAGCAGCTCATCTAGTGTTACTTCAACCCAACTTCCATCTTTCAATGACTCTTCAATCTTTTTAGGCTCTATCTGGGACAAGAAACAAGAGTGAAGACAAACAATTTTGTCATGGGTTTATCCTCTTGTTCTCACCCTAGTTTTAACATCTCCAATGATGTGTGTTGTAGGATAGGACTTGTGGATTCTTAGTTGAGGAATCATAGCAAGTTGTTTGGATAGATCTAAATTGGTGAAATTCAGATCTGGTGCTTGAGAATCATCCACCACATCAGCATATTTATCAAGTGAGACTTGATCCAATGAGTGTGTTACATAATTGATGTTGTCTTATATGGAGTGGTTATCAGCATCAAGGAATTCTTGATCACTTTCACACCTCAATCTCCTCCTATATTAGAAATTCCTTCATTTGAGTTTTGTGCCTCTTTGCTGGAATTTATAGGCACCTCAGATGTATCAGCTGAAAAATGTGTCATGGTTGTGCTGACAGGATTTCCAACTGCAGGGTTAGTTACTACTGGAGCCTAAGTAGTTTGATCAGTTGGTCTTCTTAGCTCAAATCTTGGATCAGAATCTTCTTTTGATAAGATACCTATAGATCCTGAAATATTCTCACAAGATTTGTTTAAACAGTTGGTAACTAAATCAAGATCAAACAACCAATCAGGACCAGAACCTTTCACGCTGGGTGTGTGCTCATTGAAGGTCATATTGGCTGACTCCTCAACTACTCTAGTTCTGATATTGTATACTCTATAAGTCTTAGCTTAGGAGAGTATCCAATGAAATTTCTATCATCTGATTTCTCAGCAAACTTGGCTACTTGATCTTTGGTATTCAAGATGGTGAAAGGACATCCAAATGATCTGAAGAAACCAATGAAAGGTCTCCTTTTGTGCCACAGATCATAAGGAGTCTTACCATGAGTCTTGACTACTAAAACTCTATTATGAATATAGCAGGCAGTGTTAACCGCCTCTGCCCACAAGGTGATATGCAGTTTAGAGTCAGATAACATGGTTCTTGCAGCTTCAATAAGTGTCCTATTTCTCCTCTCAACAACACCATTTTGCTGAGTAGTCCTGGGAGCACTATATTGCCTTGTAATACCTATTTCATCACAAAATGAATCAAGGATTTGGTTGTCAAATTATGTTCCTTGATCACATCTTATGGTCTTGACCTTGTGATCACATTGATTCTTAATTTTCAGAATGAAGTTCTTCAAGATTTCAAGACTCTCATCTTTAGTTCTAAGGAAGAAGACCCAAGTATATCTTATGAAATCATCTGTGATCACCAAGCAGTAAGAGGTCCTTCCTAAGCTTATTACACTGGTGGGGCCAAAGAGATCCATATGTAATAAGTGTAGGGGGTAGTGATGGAGTTTATTTCCTTTGGCTTGTGAGACACTTTGTGTTGCTTCCCTTTCAGGCATTCAACACATTGTTCATCAGTTGTAAACTCTTTCTTTGGCATTCCAGTTACTAAATCATTCTTAATTAGTTTATTCATATTTTTAAAGTTTACATGGCACATTCTTTTATGCCAAAGGAAACTATTGGTCTTAAATAGAAAGCAAGAAACTTCTCCTGAAGCGGATGTTTCTTGCAAGTCCATCTTGTACATGTTCCTATTCCTGGGGGCACTTAGTAGGATGTGCTCTTGAGGAATGGCCATCCCGGGCTTGGGAACAGTGCACTCATGCTCAGTAAAGAGCTTGTTGTGTCTCTGATCACAAAATTGGGATACACTCAGAAGATTGTACCAAAGTTTCTTGACAAAGTTTACCTTTTCAATGCTGAGCTTACCATTTGTGACCCTGCCCCTTCCAGTAATGTAACCACCAGAATCTCCTCCAAAATCAACTAGCCCTCCATCAATTCTTTCAAGTTTTGAAGCAAAGAGCTATTGCCTAACATGTGCCTAGAACAGCCACTGCCAATGATCTAAACATTTCCTTTGGTCTTTAGCTGTTCCTGCACAAAAAAAGATGGTTAGTTACATTTGGAAACCCAATCCTCATTGGTCTTGGGCTTATCAAAGTGAAAGGAAGATAATGCAATAGTAATTGATCCTATATGCAAGTTCTGAGGATCATTTGTTGTTATTGTTGAAGAACTTTTACTCACATGGCCTTCCTTCATCATCCACACCATCTTGGGAAGATTAGACTTGGCCTTCAATGCTTCGGAAGTTTTGATAACTTTGGATGTTTTAGAGACTGGACCTTTTGAAGCTTTTTCATCCACTACAGCAGACTTCAGTAGTTCGAAGGCATTCCTTTCTTTTGAGACCGAGATTTCTTTCGAAGGTAAGTTTTCACTTATCTTCTTCTTCACTTTGGAGCTTCCGAAAGGAAGAGATTTTCCTCCCGAAGATATTTTCTTCTTCTTCTTCTCAGAAGTTTTCTTCTTGTTCATGTGGATAGTACTTTTAGGATTGTAGATGCAATCTTTGGCAAAGTGAGAAGTACTACCACACATGATGCGTTCAGTTTGCATACTTCTGAGAGTCTTCTTTTGAGAGGGAGGATGAGCTTGATCACTCTCTACTTCCTTCTTTATCTTCACAGATGATGCAGCAAGCTTCTTGGGATGAGGGCTGCTCTTGAAACTAGATGGTTCAAGCTGTGCAGCAATGGTGCACATTTTATCAGCCTTCTTCTTTGAATCAGGATGACTTGGACATGAACTAGAACTCCTGGTACTAGAGTCCATGGTTGTGTCCTCAGTCTTTAGCACTTCAAATCTAGCAGAGATAAAAACCAGCTTTTGCTTGGAGTTGAAAGTGGCCTTGAATTCTTGGGCTTTCTTGAACTTTCTTTTGGCTGCTCTGATCAAGTTCTTTCCTTGTAGACTTTGTCATCCTGGATTCTTTCTTCTCTCCAGGAGAACAGTGTCCCTTCTCAAGATAACTCTTGTCACTCATCTCAGATTCATCCTTCACTACCTCCTCTTCATCTTCATCCTCTTCTTGAATAGGATCAGTGGAGGGCAGCTTATCTTGACAAGGTCCACACCTTGGAGATCTTATAGATAACAATGTGTGTGGAGGAGCTATCTCACTTGAACCAATCCTTGCCTGTTCTGATAAAAAATCTTTGCATGCAAGGATGAAGATATTATGTTCTTGAAGGTTTCCTCTTCAAGAACACATTTTTCTGCCTTAGCTTTGCTGATCACAGACTCAGCTTGGCATTCAGTTAATTTAGTAATGAGATCCTTGATCTGAGTCCTGTAATTTATGTGTTCATGCTTAAGAGTTGAAATGGTTTTCTTTAGATGTTCTATTTTAAGTTTATAGTCATTTTTAGCTCTTTTAAAGTCATCTTTTAAGATGTTCAAGGACTCAAGATCAGATCTCAGTTCCAAATTATAAGATCTATACATGTTAACTTTTGCAATGCATTCAGGGGTACAGAGATGTTCTAATACCTTAGCTTCTTCATGAACAGCCATTAGTGCTTGGTTTGGAGAAGCATCTTCCACCTAAAAGCTCCAGTCAAAGCCTTATTCTTTAACAGCAATAACAACATGTTGTTTGGGTTGGCTTGGCTTCTCAGTTCTTGGAGCTGCAACAGTGTAGTTTAGCCTGGGCTGTGCTTGGCCAGTATTTTTTCTTGGTGCCTTGCACACTCTAGCAAAGTGGCCCATCAGGTTACAGTTTTAACACTTTACTTTGCTTTTGTCCAGTCCAAACATTCCACTGGACACATTTCTGGGAAGCTTTCTCCTTGTCCTCTTGTAGAACTTCTTGGCCCAGTGAAAGAGAAGATCCATCTGCAGGACTATCTCTATGTATTTCAGATCATCTAGATGGATACAGTCCAAGTCTTCAAGAGTAAAAAGAATGTTGCCACAACTTTCATCAGTAGATACAAAGGCTTGTGTAGAGCTTGTCTCTTGGAATAGGCTTCATTGGATGTTGCTCTCCCTTGGTGTCTCGGGGAAGGTGGTGAAAGGACCCTTTTGTGAGTTTTTAGGGAAGCATATAAGATGATGTTATGGTACTATGCTTTCCCTGTGAACCACATGAAGGGTTGAACTCTGCTGGTTGTTGGAAGAGCTGCTGGATGGATTTTGCAAGTTCATCTCCGTCTGGTACCCACTAAGGATACCATACAACTCTGTGAGAGTAAGAGTAGAGAGGTTCTCAGTTCTCTTAATGGCCACACAATAATGTGTCCGTTATCTGGGAAGAGAGAACATGAATTTCCATACTATGTCTCTATTTTCAAGTTTTACAACAACATCAATCAGAGTATCCACAATCTCAACATACCTGAAGTATTGTTGAGTCATGGTTTCACCTGTCTTACATATAAAATTTTCAAACTGCTGCTTCAAGATATCCTTCTTGTTCTCTTTAGCAGTTTTGCACTTCTTGAAGCCTCTGTATATTGAGTTAGGAAGAGCAGTTTGAAGAGCAATCATGGCCTTCTGATCTATATCTATTCTTTTCCAGTCTTCTTTAAAATAGTCAGCCATTTCCTTTAGTATCATGCCACCTCCAGTAGTGGCCCTCAATTTCCACATGCAGGTTTTACCGCGAGGCATGTGAACAAACTAGGATCTCAGTCATTAGTTACTCAGAACGACTCTATATGAAGCATTTTGTAAATAACCCAAACACAAGGTACTAAAGGTAAACTGTGCAAAGCACGTGCCCAAACCAAAATACGTAAGTAAATTCTAAATTAAAAGTAAATAATGTTTGAACAAAGCATGCTTGACACGTGCGTGCTCCTAAGGGCAGATGCTAGAAACAACCTGAGAAAAGCATACTAAAATTGTCAACATGATGGTTGGTGAGTTCAAGAGTTTGTAATCAATCATAAGCAGTAGTGTTAGTAAAAAAATATAAACAAGTGCATTGAAATAGATAGCTAGTCTAATTTCATTAGTAAAGAACAATGGTGATTTCATGATCGAAGCTGACTATGTTTGTCTGTTTTCCTCCCGCCATGACATACCAGGTCGTGATGCTGTTAGTCGTTTAGGACAATATTGCACCCGTTGACTTCCGGTCAACCGGGTGGGGCTTGTCAGACCCAGTAGTACTACCCAAGATTTCCCGCTAGATTCCTTAATTAACGATCTGAAAGTGTGAGAACTGTTGGATCACATGAGGCTGTTGCAACCAAAACAACACTTAGAACAATTTTGTGTACAAGTTGAAGAAGTCTTCCGAAAACAAAACTACTCTTCTGTAGCTATGTCAAAGATGTTCCGAAGCATTATGTTTGAAGAGCTTCCGGAGGAAAAACTAAGTCTTTCGAGACTAAGTAGTTTTCCATCCGATGTATATGAAGAACTTTCAAAGGATAGAACAAAGTCTTCCGACACTAAGTAGTTTTCCTTCTGAAGTATATGAAGAACTTCCGAAGGATAGAACAAAGTCTTCCGAAGACCAAGTAGTTCTCTTTCCAAATTATTCACACTTAGAAGATCCAAGATAAAGTCTTTCAAAGAATAAAGTCATAAAGACCTGTAGAAGATTCGGAAGAAGTTGTTTCTTCCAAAGTATAAATGGCCTCGGAAGAACTTATTCTTTCGAAAGCCATTTAGCTTCGGAAGAATCAACTATGAACCAGTGGACAAAATTATGGTCTGCCTGACAGACTCTGATACACTGCATGGTGCTTTTCCTAACCCATGTAGTTGACCATACTTTAATCCACTGTTCACCTTTTCAACTTAGTACAGATACCATTCTTAGTTGGTGCCAAAAGGTAAGTCATAGACCTGTCATGACTGCCTTATCTAGGATATTATTTTATCTTAGATATTTTACTTCTAGCAATGAAGTATTTGTCTAGTAGTAGATTCCGGCTGTAGATAGTAGTATATATAGTTTCTCATTGTAACTTATGTAGCATGAGCTTAAGAGTCTTGTAATACTGAGTTGAGAAGTAATATATACAAGTATCGTGAAAACCATTCTCTTGTTCATTAACTTTGTATATTATTATCAACTTTAGTTTGAGATTCTGTGCTTCATCGATCAGGTGAGACTTAGTGAGTTCTGTGTTTAGAGTCAAAACTAATCCTGCAATTGGTATCAGAGCTTCAAGCTCTTGATTGTGAGATCTAACCATCCCAAATCACCCTTGTTTCTTCACACTCACTCACCAACCTCACTTTAATGGATCTTAACTAGAAATTTTCTGAGTCCGAAATGGGAACCATGACCAAGGCTCCTATCATCACTCTTGATGATTTTGGAACTTGGTGTAAATGTATTGAAGGGTTCATCAAGTACCAAGACAACCGCATGTGAAAATCTGTCACCTATGGTCCTTACGTTCCTAAGATAGCAGCCCCAGCAGGTAATGGTGCCATGATTGAGAAAGCCATTGAAGACTACTCTGATGAAGACTTCAAGAAAATAGACGTTGACTGCAAAGCAATGACTGCTCTTCTAACAGCCATACCAAACTCCATAATGGTTGGCTTTCAGCAATGCGAGTCAGCCAAAGAACTCTTTGATGCTTTGAAGCTAATGTACTCTGGTTCCACTGAATCCAAGGAGTCCAAGAAGGATGTACTGAAGCAGAAGTTTGAAAACTTCACATATATCGTTGGTGAGACCTTGAGCCAACAATACTTCAGGTACATGAACTTGATCACCTCTCTTCAGTCTATGGGAATGGATCTTCAGAAGAGAGACATTGTAAAGAAATTCATGAGTGCACTTCCTCATGAATGGACTTTCTATTGTGTTTCTATCAAGAGAACTGAGAATCTTAACACTCTTACCATGACTAAACTGTATGGAATCCTTGATGGATACCATATGGAAATGGAGACTCAAAAAAGCCAACAGATGAACCGATCCTCAAATCCTGCTGTCAACAATGCTCTACATGTTGCTGAAGGATCAAGACAACCTCAGTTGTACCTGAACTATTCCTAATAGCTATCATCTTCCTCTGGGCCATACATCACTTTCCCTGAGACACCCAGGTCTCAACAGGCTCAACACACTCCTTTTCAGGATAATTATGCCTTTGTCTCAGGAAGTGAACACTCTGGAGATTTTGAATTCTGCTTTAAAGATCTAGAGTGCTTTAGCCTAGATGACATTGAGTACATTGACATTGTCTAACAGATGGCTCTCCTGACCTACAGAGCAAAGAAGTTCTTCAAAAGAATAGGAAGGCAGTTCCCTCAGAATCCAACCAATAGCAAATTTGGATTTGATAAAAGCAAAGCCAAGTGTTACAACTGTAACCAGCTTGGTCACTTTACTAGGGAATGCAAAGCTCCAAGATCAATCCTGGAGCAACTCAAGCCTCCCAACATCCTACCACCTCAAGGGCTGCACCAAAACCTGCTGAGCAACAAACTGCGGCTGTTGCTCAAGAAGTTGACTGGAGCTTCATGGTGCAAGATGTCACTCCTGCTCAAGCACTCATGGCTGGAACTGAAGACAGCAAGGTATGTGAAAACCTCTATACTCCAGCTTATATTTCTAAGGTTAAACTTTATCAGGATTACAATAGGGTAATTAAATCCGATATTGAGTCCTTGAACATCCTAAAATCTGATTTCAAGAAAGCAGAATCTGACTATAAACTCAAAATTGAAGAGTTAGAGAAAATTGTTTCCTCTTTAAAACATGAACATACAAACTATAGGACTCAAATAAAGGATTTAATTTCTAAGTTAACTAAGGCTCAAGCCCAGCTAGTAATAGTTGAGACTAAAGCAAAGAAGTATGCTATTGAAGAGCATAACTTCAACACCATCATTGCATCATCCTCCCACTAAAAGGTGTGTTATCAAAACAAAAGTGGGTTGGTAACCAATGTAATTGCTCCACCACACTCTTATATGTCTGTTAGACAGCCAAGATGTGGCACTCATGAGCAAGAGCTTCCAACTGCTGACCTACTACCCAATGAGCAAAAGAATGATGCTACTATGGTGACCACCACAGGGAAGAATAAGGTAGAGAACTTCATTCCCACCGCTGATGTCCTACCCCTTACCACCAAAGAGAGAAAGAACAAAATCAAGGCAGCAAAGAAAACTGCCAAAAAGGTGACTGAGTCTAAGATGATGATAGATCCCAAACAAAAGGGTGTATTCATTTCAGCCGGATTCCAAGTGGTTGGAAACTTTGACCCAGGAAAGGAGTGTAGTACCAAAATTCCTATCCAACTAAAGGATCAGAAGTTAAAAGGGAAAGCTATTGAAGAAAAGGAGTGCAAGAAACAACAGCCATCATACCCCATCAAGAGTAACATTGAGTGCATAATCTGTGGTCTGCATAACCACATGGCTAAAGATTGTTCCTACAATCCTGCAAGCACATATTATGCAACCAATGTTAAAAGAGAAGGAGTCAAGGAAGGTTTCACATTTGGACCTTACCACATGGTCCAAGTGAAAAGGAAAGGAAAGCTTGTTTCCGAAGCTAAGTTGTTTTCGGAAGAAAATCATTCTTCCGAAGAAAAAATAGCTTCGGAAGACAAGCCAAAGAACAAACAAATGAGCAAAAGGAATCCTTTGAAATCTTCCAAAAAGAAAGTAGTCTCGGAAGAAGGTCATGATGCTTAATCCTCTCCAGGATCATCTACACTAGTCAACCATAGGATGGTATGGAAGAACAAAACAGATGCTGCAGCCAATACCTCTTCCTCACAAACACAAATTAATCCCACTTGCCTATACTTTGGTTCAATTAAATCATCTACATTGGAAGAACCCAAGACCAACAAGGCTTGGGTTTCCAATAGTAACTAATCATCTCACTTTATGTGCAGGGACATCCACATGACAAGAATGGAAATATATGGATTATGGATAGTGGATGCTCCAGGCACATGACAGGGAACATATCTCTTTTTCAACAATTTGAACATTTTGATGGAGGTCCTGTTTAGTTTGGAGGTGAAGCCTTCTGGTAGAGGTAGTGTATCCAATGGTAAGTTAAAAGTTGACAAAATAAACTTTGTCAGACAGCTTGAACACAATCTGTTATGTGTTTCTCAATTCTATGACCAAAAGCACCAAATGTTTTTCACAGAACATGAGTGCATTATTCTCAAACTCGGGATGACAATTCCTCAGGAATTGGTTCTTCTTAGATCTCCCAGAGAGGGGATATGTACAAGCTGGACATGAACAATGCTTTCCCACTGGGTAAAGTATCATGCTTTCTTTCCAAAGCAATGGTGATGAGTCAACTCTTTGGTATAAAAGAATGTGCCATGTTAATTTTAAAACCATGAACAATTTAGTTAAAAATAATTTGGTACATGGTGTTCCTAAAAAGAGTTTTTCTGTAAAGACAACTGTATTGCTTTCCTAAAAGGAAAACAACACAAGGTCACTCACAAATCCAAAGAAGTTAACTCTATCACCACTCCATTACACTTATTACACATGGATCCTTTTGGTCCCACAAGTATAATGAGCATTGGAAGGAAATCATAGTGCCTTGTGATTGTTGATGATTTTAAAAGATGCAATTGGGTATTCTTTTTAAGAACTAAAGATGAAAGAGCTGAAACTTTAAAATCTTTTATTCTTAAAATTGAAAATCAAAAGGATCACAAAGTGAAAATCATTAGAAGTTATCAAGGGACTGAGTTTAAGAATCAAGTTCTTGACTTATTCTATAACTCAAAAGGGATTGCAAGACAATATAGTGCTCCTAGAACTCCTCAACAGAATGGTGCTGTTGATAGGAGGAACAGGACACTTATTGAGGCTGCATGAACAATGTTAGCTGATTCAAAGCCGCCTCTAACTTTCTGGGTAGAGGCAGTCAGCACTGCATGTTATGTGCAAAACAAAGTTCTCATTGTTAAGCCTCATGGGATGACCCCTTATGAGCTATGGAACAAGAGGCCACCGTTCATTGGCTTTCTTAGGTCCTTTGGTAGCAGGTGTACCATACTCAACACAAAGGACAATTTAGCAAAATTTGCTGAAAAGTCGGATGATGCTATCTTTGTTGGATATTCCTCCACCTCTATTGCTTATAGAGTATATAATATCAAAACTCAACAGTTTGAGGAATCATCCAACATTATTGTTAATGAGCACACTCCTTGTGTTAGAGGGAATGGACCTAAATACATTTTTGATTTAGAATTGTTTTCAAACTATTCTAAACCATCTTGTGAGAATATTTCAGTTAGAACAGGAACTCAAAGTGACCCATACAAAGATCAAATGTTTGAGCTACACAGACCTATTTCTAGTTCTCCAAGAAGAAATGAAGAACAAGCTCCTACTGCTGAAAGTCCTGAAAGCATGAGTATCTCAAGAAACAAAGGAGCTTCAACAAAGTGTCAACTCACTGAGCCTCATAACCTAGAAGTTGACAATTCAAGCACTCAACACCAAGCTGATGAAGACAGTGACATGGAGGAACAGGCAACTGTTGATGCTACTTCACAACATACTGACCTAGATGATGTCACTCATTCATTCAATCAGTCCTCGTTGAATGAATGTGAGACATCAGCTGGAGAAGGTGTTCAAAGTTCTGAGCAAAACTTCTCAAACCTAGAGCTATCTAAGCAACTAGATGTGATTCCTAGGCTCAGGATACACAACACTCATCCAGCTGAAAATATTATTAGGGATGTTCAGAAGGTGTGAGAACAAGAAGTCAGACCCACAATAGGAATGTATGCTTGTACTCATGCTTTCTCTCTCAAATGGAACCAAAAAAGGTGGAAGAAGCCCTCAAGGACAACAATTGGATTGAAGCTATGCAAGAGGAATTGCTTCAATTCAAGAGGCAAAAGGTATGGAATCTATGTCCTTTGCCACCTGCTCAAGTCCCTATTGGCACCAAGTGGGTGTTCAGAAACAAAAGAGATGACAGAGGATTGATCATCAAAAACAAAGCAAGACTTGTTGTTCAAGGATACACATAGGAAAAAGGCATAGATTACACTGATGTCTTTGCACCTGTTGCAAGACTTGAAGCTGTGCGAATCTTCCTTGCCTTTGTAGCATCCAAGAACTTCACGGTCTATCAACTTGATGTCAAATGTGCATTTTTGTGTGGAAATATAGACAGAGAAGTCTATGTGTGTCAGCCACCTGGATTTGAAGACCCACAGCATCCCAACTATGTGTGAAAACTGGATAAAGCTCTTTACGAGCTACATCAAGCACCTAGGCTGTGGTATGAGACTTTGTCTCAGTTTCTCCTCAAAAACGGCTACACCAAAGGCACCATAGACAAGACATTGTTCATAAAGAAATCTAGGAAGGACATGCTGCTTGTTCAAGTCTATGTCGATGACATCATATTTGGTTCCTCAAATGACCAAATGTGCAAAGACTTTGAAAGCATCATGAAAAAGAAATTTGAGATGAGCTCCATGGGAAAGATGGATTTCTTTCTTGGGATTCAAGTGAAGCATATGGAAGAATGATTCTTTTTCAATCGGTCTAAGTATGTCAAGGACATCTTAGAAAGATTTCAGATGAAAAATTATAAGACAGCCAATACACCTATACCTAGAAATCATAATTTATGTCCTGATTCCAAGGGGGAGGATACTGATTAGCATCAGTACAGGGCAATTATTGGATCTCTAATGTATCTCACAGCTAGTAGACCTGATATCATGTTTGCAAGTTGCATCTATGCAAGTATCAGGCTGCTCCCAAGGTGTCTCACCTAATTGCTGTCAAAAGGATTCTTAGATACCTCAAAGGAGCGCCCAAACTGTGTCTCTGGTATCCTAAGAATAAGGATTTCAATCTTTATAGGTACTCTAACAGTGATTATGGTGGCTGTAACATTAACAAGAAATCCACATCAGGAGGATGTCAATTTCTTGGTAGAAGGATTATTTCCTGGCAATGCAAGAAGCAATCATGTGTCTCTACATCAACTGCTGAAGCTGAATACATTGCTGCTGCGAGCTGTTGTGCTTAACTGCTATGGATTCAAAATCAGATATTAGACTATGGATTCAACTTCATGAATACTCCTATCCATATAGACAACACGAGTGCTATTTCCATTACAGAAAATCCAGTCAAGCACTCCAAGACAAAGCACATTGACATCAGGTATCATTTCATTCGAGATATTCATGAGAAACACTTGATTAAACTAGTAAAAGTTAATTCAAATGAACAATATGTTGACTTGTTCACCAAAGCCTCTGATGAACCAAGATTTAAATACTTAATCACAGCTATTGGGATGATTAACCTTGACTAGTTTATTTTTCTTGAAAACCTTTTAAAATGTGTCTTGTTTATGTTGTCTAAATACAATCTAAGCCCTGTTACTAAAGTTTTTCTTCTAAGTATAAATTCTTCCGAAAAGAAATTTATTCTCGGAAGAGATCTTTATATCTTTCGAAGGTAAATTTCTTCACTTTAGTATTCTCTTCCGAAGAATTTTTACCCTCGGAAGCAGATCATAGATCAAATTTACTTCGAAGGCTATTAACTTACTCTCGGAATAAGTCTTTTCTCTCAGAAGCAACTTTTCCTTCGGAAGAAAACTTTTACTTTGTAATGGAAACCTTTGGGCCCCACTGTGTAAAGATTAAAATCTTTTCAGAATATTTTAAATTATCTACCTTGCCGCCGTACTCAAGTACCCTCCCAAACTGCTTTTTCACCTTATCGGCATGGTCTTTTACCCCCCTATTTAAAACTTCCGACTCTCTTTCTTTCCCTTTTTACCACCATTGAAAGCTAATACTCCTATTATCATCTTCACTCTCTCTCAAAATTCCTTCAATCCAACCATACTTTTTTGCAATGGCTCTCAATCCTCAACATAACCAAGTCACCATTCTTGACTCTTCTAAGGATGCTGACTTTGCCCCTATCATCAATTTTCTGTTTCACTCCACATACTTTACTTCCCTCACCGTAAACCCTACCATATACTCTAATCACATGACCGAATTTGGGCAAACGGTCGTTGTGAAACTCTGAATGATGAGAGGGTCAACAGGTCAAGAATCAGCGGACAAGAGATCATCATTTCCAAATCTACCATCAGGGAGAATCTGGAGCTTCATGACGAAGGCGCCCCAACTGAATTCCCTAAATCTGAGCTAGCAAACAAATATACTCAGATGGGATATGGTGGTGATGTGCACAAGTCCACTGTCTACAAGTTTAATTTCTCCTACAACTGGAAATTCTTGTTGCACATCGTTCTACACTGCCTATCTTACAAATCAGGGGGTTGGGATCAAATCCCATATGATCTGGGATGCCTAGTCCATGGAATGGTAAAAGGCCTCCGCTTCAACTATTCAAAGTTTGTGTTGTGCAATTTGCGAGCAAATCTTACCCGGGATTCATTTTTCATGTATCCCAGGTTCATTCAGCATATCATAAACTGTGAGCTGGACCAGAGTAGACTACAACGTGAAGACACTCGCATGGTCCCCCATATGAGGCCGGGCATCTTCAAGACCTTGAAGAAGGTGTCCACCAATTTCATGGGGAGATTCACTAATCTTCTCCCAGGTATGCTTGAGCCAATGGCTCCTGGTGACATCCCTGCAAGCCCAGCAGGCGATGAACCCACACCAGACCTCCCCACTCAAATGCCAACTACTTCTTTCCACCCAATTAAATTTACATACACCAGACGCCCCAAGCGATCCCCTAATCAATCTACTCTGATTGATCAGGTCCCCACTGTTGATACCAAAAAGGCTCGAGTGGAACTCAGGGCTCCCACTCAGCCAGAGATCATACCTTCCTCCACCATCGACGTCAATATCAGTGTTGAGTCTCCTCAGTCTCAACCTGATGAGCCCAAAACCCAAGCCATTAGTTCTCAGGGTGAGTCCCAACACTCCCCTGAGCAACCAAAAAGAGACAGCCACATCATTGGCACATCTGCTATTGCAGAAGAGCCATTTAGAGCTGACCAAGGTCCAGGGTCATTAGAATTAACCTCTCTATCCTTCACTGACCTTTTAATCCAACCTAATGAGGATATTATGTTCTGTCAGGGCCATGATGTTGATCTACAATACCTCTCTCAAGATCAACTGAGCCCCATGGAACCTCTAATATCTAGCCAACATCAGATTAGCCAAACTGAGGTGAGTCCAACTGGTGTGGAGGTGACTCATGTAGGCTCAGCCGCCACTACTGAGAGTGTCTCACTGGCCTCTCAGGAAAGTGGTGACATCAGTGAGACTGAGTCTACGGCAACCCTGCCAATTGATGTTTCTGAAAAGGACATCAGTAGGGAAGGGTATCCAGGGCGGTGAGAAACCATAACTGGTGGTGATGATGAACATGCCAGGCATGTTATCTCATCTCCCTATGATTCTTCAAAAGAAGAGAGGGTAGTCATCAACTCATTATAGAAGACCTGATTTCTAAAGTCTCAACCCTTGAATCAAAGGTTAAGACTTTAGAGGACAGGTCTGCCACTTAACAACTTGAGATTGAATATCTCAAGGCTAAGCTAGCTGAGACATAGATTGAGAAGTCTATCAGGCACGTACCTATTTAGGTTTCTTTAAGTTCTTCCTCCAGCTCATCAACTTCTCAAGATGATGCTACCAAAAAGGGGGAGAATGTACAGAAACAACATCATGAGGAACCCACTTACCCCATAGCAATAACCTTTCCTGATGCCTTATCTATGTTTTACCCCTAACAACATCACCCTACAACAGTGTTCCCTCAACCAGCTCCCATTACCTTTCAAGTGGACCAAAGGATGCTCATAGATCTCAATAGGTTTCTAACCAAATTTCTATTAAGCTCCTCCATTGAATAGCCCTCCCCTGATCTAGCTATTGCCTACTTTAGAGCCGAAGAGCTTCAAAGGCTGAATGCACCACCTACCTCTAAAGAGGAATTTGGTCAACCTAAGGTCTCTACTGAACCCAAGATTAACTTTGAAGGGGATGTATAGACTAATGGCCCAGCAACTGATTTGGATGGGACAGGTGATGCAGTTCCAGTTATTTCCAAGGCAGAAATCCAAGCTACCAAAGGAATAATTGGACTGTCTTCATTATCCAGTGCTCTGTTCATCACAGAGGCAATCCTTGAACTAGCCTCTGAGATTAATAGTGAGGACTTCCTTACAACCCCTCTCTTACAAGAACCACCACCTCAAAAACCCTCACTCTAACATGAATCTTCTGAACCTGAGTTCCCAAAGGCTAAATCTTCCTCTGATCCTAAGGGGAAGAGAAAGCTTACTGCTGAGGAGCTACTAGAAGAGGAAAGATTGGAGAAGCTAAAGAAGAAAGGTAGACTTGATATTGGAAAGTTGTTAGCTGCAAGTAGCAAAGCAGAAACAGCCGCCCAAGCAAGTCTCAACAATAAAAGAAGGGTGGAAATCATTGACAGGCTTATCAGCCTGGGAGTAGCCAACGAACAAACTCTTCAACTCCCAACTGATGAGCTTGTGAAACTAGAAAAGGCAACCTTGCTGAACAAAGAAAAAGAAGAAGCAGCAAGGTTGGCCAAAGTGGAGGAAAGAAGGAAGAAGAAGGAAGAAGACATGGAAAGGGAGAGGATGGAGAGAATAGCCTTTTTTGCAATAGAGGCTATTCTCAAGAGGAGCTGGCACTTCACCAAAATGACATGATCTTGTTTCTTTTTCACAAAGAACAAGATCTAATCAACAAGGAAAAGAAGAAGGCTGCTAGGGAGAAGTTGAGAGAAAAGAGAAAGAAAGAGGTAGAGGGAGAACTTACGGATGCCAAAAAGAAGGGAGGCAAGGATTGGATGAAATCCTATCTCCGAGCTCATGGCTTCTCCGGTAAGCAAGTGGGTCCCATGTCAGTCAAGACCCTACAGCGACATATCAGCGACATCAAAGTTGACATTCGCTTAGGAAGAACGTAGGAGATTGCTCAAACTCCTAGTGTTTAGAGGATGGCACCCAAACCAACACCCATACCACTACCCAAAACACAACCTACATCGTCTCCCTTCCCCATCAAAACAGAACCTTTCACCCCTGAACCTTCTCCATCAACCTTACCTATACCATCACCCACTGCATCCCACCAACCACCACCACCACCTATCCTACGACCTAAAACACAACCAAGAACCCACTCAAAAACCAAACCATTCTCTGATCCATGAAAACCCCTAACCTTGGAAAAATTCAAGGAGATAAAGAAGAAGCTCACAAATTGCACAACACTGAGTGACATCTCTTGTGAGGAAGAGTCCATCCAGCTAACTTTCATTGATGGCTCTTCAAGTTCCCTCACAAGAGATGCATTCCTTGATCTTCCTAGAGGAACATTGGACCAAGCTCTTCAACTTCTTGCAACAAATTCAGATACTCTCAATGAAGTAAAGAAGAAGTTAAAAAGAATGCTGGTGACTCTGCTGAACATTAGGAAAGGGAACAAACTACCAACAAAACCCCTCTATCCTAGAAAGAAAATTGTCCAGTGGAGGTTCGATGAAGATTCCCATAGATTTGCTATGGAAAGGGAGAATGGTGAAGTTACCAGGGCTGACACTTCATCTCTGCTACATTCAAGTAGATTTGACATTGCTGAGTCAGCAGAGAAGCCATTCTCCATCCCTCCAACTCTAAGATAGCTGCTCACATCAGAAATCATTTAAGCAGCCTTCATCTAGCCGAGCTCACAAAGAAGGCCAAGATTGAAGAAGAGTTGAAAAGGAGAGCACATGATGCTAAAGAAGGCACAACCACAAAAGGGAAGACCTTTCTACAGATGGTTGAGGGCTCCACTTCAGATCCTATAGTTAGATGGGAATATGACTACCTTTCCCATCAACTAACTTTCTTCAGAGGGATGCAGCAAAGAGTACATGTCATTTAGAGCAATCGACTGATTTATTATCTTCAAATGACCTGTACAAACTCCTCACCACCACATCAAGAAAAAACAAAGAGACAGATAGATATCTACTTTCCCTGATGTTGAAGTGAAGTTTTGGTAGCATCAGCCTAGGGGAGTTTGTTGGATCACATGAGGCTGGTGCAACCAAAACAACACTTAGAACAATTTTGTGTACAAGTTGAAGAAGTCTTCCGAAGACAAAACTACTCTTCTGCTGCTATGTCAAAGATCTTTCGAAGCATTATGTCTGAAGAGCTTCATGAGGAAAAACTAAGTCTTTTGAGATTAAGTAGTTTTCCTTCCGAAGTATATGAAGAACTTCCGAAGGATAGAACAAAGTCTTCCAAGACTAAATAGTTTTCCTTCCGAAGTATATGAAGAACTTCCGAAGGATAGAACAAAGTCTTCTGAAGACCAAGCATTTCTCCTTCTGATGTATTCACACTTAGAAGATCCAAGATAAAGTCTTTCGAAGAATAAAGTCATAAAGACCTGTAGAAGATTCGGAAGAAGTTGTTTCTTTTCGAAGTATAAATGGCCTCGGAAGAACTTATTTTTCCGAAGCCATTTAGCTTCAGAAGAATCAACTATGAACCAGTGGACAAAAGTATAGTCTGTCTGACAGACTCTGATACACTGCATGGTGCTTTTCCTAACCCATGTAGTTGACCATACTTTAATCCACTATTCGCCTTTTCAACTTAGTACAGATACCATTCTTAGTTGGTGCAAAAAGGTAAGTCATGGACCTGTCATGACTACCTTATCTAGGATATTATTTTATCTTAGATACTTTACTTCTAGCAATTAGTATTTGTCTAGTAGTAGATTCCAGCTGGTTTTCCAAGTATAACCGGCTGTAGATAGTAGTATATATAGTTTCTCATTGTAACTTATATAGCATGAGCTTAAGAGTCTTGTACTATTGAGTTGAGAAGTAATATATACAAGTATCTTGAAAACCATTCTCTTGTTCATTAACTTCATATATTATTATCAACTTTAGTTTGAGATTCTGTGCTTCATCGATCAAGTGAGACTTAGTGAGTTTTGTGTTTAGAGTCAAAACCGATCCTGCAAGGACTTTCTATGGTATAACCCACTATGTCTTACCAAACACATGTTATATCAGTAAAGCGTTTTAAAACAAGTATGCTTTCTCCCCCAAAAAGATAAGTAGTAAAAGTGGGGCATTGAACTCACCTGGTGCGCAAACGAATGATTGAAAAAGCTAATGATGAGTGGAAAGACAACCCTTCAAAGGTTACCTTGAACATGAAAGTATATAAGTACGTGTACATAGAAAACTTAACAATCCTAAGTGCTCAATAACCACATTGACCCAAGGTTTTAGAAAACAAGACTCATTTAACCAAGTTGACCCGTTTGACCTGTTAGTGACTTGTCAAATTAAATTCTTGTTTGATCAAGTATAGCATTACATCATACATGGTTATCACACATGTTATTCACGTATGCCACATTACAAACCCTTAAGTGCTATAAAGCTCATCATACATCATCCATTATCATGTATATTCCATAAGAGCCTAAATTTCCAAAGTTGTGCATCAAGCATTCATAAAACCCAAATAACACACCATGGATTTACTTTTGGCAATGTATGAACTAGATAACAACACCATGGATTTCTTGCACAATGAAAATAGATAATCATTCATACAACATAACTAACATCATAACATCATCAATCCATCATCAATTCATCATAATTCATCAATCTCATGCATAAAAGTTACTATTAATAGTAACATATGAACAACCACTCAATTCCTTGAATTTCATACATAATTCATGTAAACAACATCCATACAATACAACTAACATCATACAATCATCAAACAACATATATTTCGACATTCACCATCCAATTCGAACTAGGGTTCGGCCAAATTCAAAAACCCATGAAAACGAATCAAAATCTAACCTTTGATTGCGTAATGGTCAAGAATTGATGCTTGCTACACGTTAGAAACACTTGGAACTAGCCAAAATCGATGATTGATTGTTGCTTGGATCAAAATTGAAGTGTGTGTCTGTGTGGGAGAGGTCGCGGCCGAAGGTGAGGGGGGAGGGGGGCTAGGGTTTTGATTTTTGATTAAATTTGGTAATATTAAGTTTTGTGATAATTATAAAAGAACCCTTCTTAATAACTTTTGTAAAAATTAATCTTTTAACAACTTTAACTACAAAACACAAACATTATTAACCCACAATAATAATCATGTATATTTTCCACTAATCACAAAACACATGAAATAAATATAACACGTTGTCACGTTACAAGGTAAAATTTAAAAATAATAATTAAAATTCATAAATCACAAAACCACAAATTAATAATCAACGTTATTAATCAAGTTATTATCAGATAATCATTGTTAATTATTATTAAGTCACCAACGTTCAACGACAACTAGTGTGTGCTCACGACACGTGTATGCAAGACCTAACGGAACTAACAGAGTTTGGTAACGGAAAATTACCGGATGCAAGAATAGGTGCTCCCCAAGGCTAACCGGTAAGGTGCTCTCGCAATCGGAGCGGCTCCGGGAGTCAAATCGATCTGAAACTCAACTTGATGATGAGGTGGTAGTCCAGGAAAATCCTCTGGAAACACCTCTGGAAGTCATGAACTACCGGAATATTCTCCATCTTCTTTTCCTCTGGTTGCTTGTCAATTACAAGGGCTAATATAGCTAAGCGACCCTTACGTAGCCACTTCTGTGCTTTTATAAATGATATGATGCCTATCATAGCACCACCTTTCTCGCCCTTAACTGAGAGAATTTCCCCGTTCAGGAGAGGAATGATGATAACCTTCTCGTGGCAAATGACTTCCGCCTGCTTCTCGGAAAGCCAATCCATGCCCATGACTACATCGAAACTCCCAATCGTAACAGGCATGTGGTCGATGTCAAAAGTATGACCAGCAAGTTCTATCTCGCAACCCTTAAGGATGTGTGTCACGTGGATTTGCTTACCGTCAGCTAATTCTACCATATATTTAGATTCACCTAAACCCCATGATGAAGGCTCACCCTTTAGCTCCACCGTTGTTGCCACTGTTATTATCACCATTACCATTATTGTTGTTGTTGTTTCCACCATTTCCAGCACCATTCTCGTTCTTCTTCAACTGAGGACAATTCCTCTTGTAGTGTCCTTCCATTCCATACTCAAAACAACCTTTTGGTGTTTCTTGAGGTTGCTGAGGCTTCTTCATCAATTCACCACGGCAATCCTTTGCCGTGTGTCCAGCCTTACCACAACTCTGGAATTGAAAGTTGTCACTTTTGCCAGTGTGATGGTAGTTGCATCGATTACATTTGGGATACATCCCCACATATCCACTTTGTCCCTGAGATGAAGAAGATGACTGATTGAAACTACGATTGTCGTCAAACCTTCTTTGTTGTTGTTGATACTGATGCTGCTGAGTGTGTTGTTGTTGCTGCTGATGTTGCTGAGATTGGCTATTTGACGAAGGTCCTTTGTTGCCAGAGTTATCCCACTCACGTTTATTGTCAGGCACGCTTGCCACATCACCTCGTTTGTATAGCTTTCCCTGCTCCACTTCTTGGTCAGTAAGCTTGTGAGCCAATCGAAAAACCTGCTGAATAGTAGGGAGGTTCGCATTAGTCACCATACTTTGCATCCCTGGAACCAAGCCACGTAGATAAAGCTCAATCCGTTTGATTGGCGGATCGATCATGCATGGGCAAAGTGTCGACAACTCGTGAGACCTCGTAGTGTAAGCCTTAATCTCAGATCCTTCCATCTTTAATTGCTAGAACTCAGCTTCCAACTTCTGGACTTCATTGCGTGAACAATATTCCTCCATCATCATCGCTTTAAACTCATCTCACAGTAAAGCATTCGCCATCGCCTGGCCAAGCATCTGCACCTGTGCATTCCACCACGAGAGGGCAGCACCCTCAAGTGTCCCCATGGCGTATTTCACTTGGTCCGCTGTCGGACAGTTGCACTTGGTGAAAACCGACTCGGTCTTCTCAAACCACCGCACAAGCCCTACGGCTCCCTCAGCTTCACTGTATGTGTGGGGCTTACAGTCCATGAACGCCTTATACGTGCATGTTGGCGGTCCTGTATTCAATGTTTTTGATTGTTTAGTCAAACCAAATGGATTAACCATCTAATAGCATATTTACGTAAGTGATGACTAGGGTCATCGTTTACCTCCAAATTGGGCAGCTTAAGCGCCCAGCGCTGCCTGCACATGTTGATTGATTAAGGCGGCTAACTCAGCTGGGGTCATGTTTACAGCATACACGTCAAAATTTGTCATAACCACAACATTTATAACCAAAATAATAACCAAAGACAAATAAATTGTAAATAAGTCACAAAATATTCCATCAATGTCAAAATTTTCAGTTTGTCAGTTGGGTGGGAAACAACCCTTCCAACATAGGTTTCAAAGGAAAAGAAACATTACGTAGTCCAAGTCAAATGAATGTATAAATCAATCCAACACATCAGATCCATCACTGTCCTCTTCCATCTCTTCTGGCTCTTCTTTAGGTTCCTCTTCAGGGTCTTCCTCGTTAGGGTCTTCCCCAGGTGCAGGGGCATCCGTAATATGAAGTGTCGCTAGCTGTGCCTCCAGCTCAGTCACTCTATCATCTGTCCCTATACAGTGAAGCTCTTGCGTGGACATGCACTCGGTAAGTGCAAAAACATTACCAGCCAAGATATGATGTCCACCAATAGACATAGAAAGTCGCTCCTGAAGTGTCTCTACTAGTAAACGCAACTGACGCAACTCGTGTCTTAAAGTGGAGTTCTCGTCAATAAGTACTCTGATACACTGTCGCTCAGTGTCTAGTGTAGCAACCAAAGCTGCAACTACCTACTCGAGAGGAATATACAGAGAAGGAAGGGTAGGTGTTGTAGAGGTAGTCACCGACCTAGTTCTAGGGCTAGTAGTAACTATAGCTGGAACACGCTCCCTGTAGACCATGCGATCAACATAGGTGGGGTAATAACTCTAGTTTCGTGGAGCGTCACGCTCGGGTAGTGCAAAAGGCTGATCCCAGTCTATCTCTTCAGAAGGATAAGATGTCGGGGCCAGTTAGGTCCTCTATCAGGTATAGGGGGAGGAGGACGTGACTCAGAACGTGTAGGACTCTTACCCAGAGCCCGTGAATACGATGCCATGCTGCGTGATACGTGACGTGTATGCCAATGAGTATACATCAAGGGATAAGTAACAAGAAACTAACAAACTGTGCAGTTATAGTCTAGTGTGTATGCAACCTAGTTTCCTATAAACAATGGCTCTGATACCAATCTGTCATACCCTTAATATTTGTCACACCCTCAATTTTCATATGCGGGATTTTACCGCGAGGCGTGTGAACAAACTAGGATCTCAGTCATTAGTTACTCAGAACGACTCTATATGCAACATTTCAACAAATCAGAGTTTAAATCTTTAAAATATTTGCGGAAGCGTTTTGTAAATAACCCAAACACAAGGTGCTAAAGGTAAACAGCACAAAACACGTGCCCAAACCAAAATATGTAAGTAAATGCTAAATTAAAAGTAAACAATGTTTGAACAAAGCATGCTTGACACGTGCGTGCTCCTAAGGGCAGCTGCTAGAAACAACCTGAGAAAAGCAAACTAAAAGTGTCAACATGATGGTTGGTGAGTTAAAGAGTTTGTAATCAATCATAAGCAGTAGCGTTAGTAAAAAAATATAAACAAGTGCATTGAAATAGATAGCTAGTCTAATTTCATTAGTAAAGAACAATAGTGATTTCGCGATCGAAGCTGACTATGTTTGTCTGTTTACCTCCCACCACGACATACCAGGTCATGACGCTGTTAGTCGTTTAGGAGAATAATGCACCCGTTGACTTCCGGTCACCCGGGTGGGGCTTGACAGACCCAGTAGTACTACCCAAGATTTCCCGCTAGATTCCTTAATTAACGATCCAAAATTGTGAGGACTTTCTATGGTATAACCCACTATGTCTTACCAAACACATGTTATATCAGTAAAGCATTTTAAAACAAGTATGCTTTCTCCCCCAAAAGAGAAGTAGTAAAAGTGGGGCATTGAACTCACCTGATATGCAAACGAATGATTGTAAATGCTAATGATGAGTGAAAAGACAACCCTTCAAAGGTTACCTAGAACACAAAAGTACATAAGTACGTGTACATAGAAAACTTAACAATCCTAAGTGCTCAATAACCACATTGACCCAAGGTTTTAGAAAAAAAGACTCATGTGACCAAGTTGACCCGTTTGACCCGTTGGTGACATGTCAAGTTAAATTCTTATTTGATCAAGTATAGTATCCCATCATACATGGTTATCACACATGTTATTCATGTATACCACATTACTACCCTTAAGTGCTATAAAGCTCATCATACATCATCCATTATCATGTATATTCCATAAGAGCCTAAATTTCCAAAGTTGTGCATCAAGCATTCAAAAAACCCAAATAACACACCAGGAATTTACTTTTGGCAATGTATGAACTAGATAACAACACCATGGATTTCTTGAACAATCAAAATAGATTATCATTCATACAACATAACTAACATCATAACATCATCAATCCATCATCAATTCATCATAATTCATCAATCTCATGCATAAAAGTTACTATTAATAGTAACGTATGAACAACTACTCAATTCCTTGAATTTCTTACATAATCCACGTAAACCAACATCCATACAATATAACTAACATCATACAATCATCAAACAACATATATTCGACATTCAACATCCAATTCGAACTAGGGTTCAGCCAAAATCAAAAACCCATGAAAACCAATCAAAATCTAACCTTTGATCGCGTAATGGTCAATGATTGATGCTTGCTACACGTTAGAAACACTTGGAACTAGCCAAAATCGATGATTGATTGTTGCTTGGATCAAAATTGAAGTATGTGTGTGTGTGGGAGAGGTCGCGGCTGAAGGTGGGGGGAGGGGGGCTAATGTTTTGATTTTTGATTAAATTTGGTAATATTAAGTTTTGTGGTAATTACAAAATAACCCTTCTTCATCAACTTTTGTAAAAATTAATCTTTTAACATTTTTAACAACTTTAACTACAAAACACAAACATTATTAACCCACAATAATAATCATGTATATTTTCCACTAATCACAAAACACATGAAATAAATATAACACGTTGTCACGTTACAAGGTAAAATTCAAAAATAATATTTAAAATTTATAAATCACATAACCACAAATTAATAATCAACATTATTAATCAAGTTATTATCAGATGATCATTGTTAATTATTATTAGGTTACCAACGTTCAACGACAACTAGTGTGTGCTCACGACAAGTGTATGCAAGACCTAACGGAATTAACAGAGTTTGGTAATAAAAAATTACCAGATGTCAAAGATGTGAGGTCCTACGACAATAGATCTCCACATCCTGCTGTCTTAAGACTTGATGAACCCTTCCGTACGTTGCCACCAAGTATCAAAATCATCAGGAGTGATCAGTGAAGACTTTGTCAAAGTGCCGGTTCTTTGTATTATATAACCGGGACTATGACAAAGTCTCCACTGGTCACTCCTGATGAGTTCAATACTTGGTGCCAACATATTAAAGGATTCATCAAGTCTCAAGACAGCAGGATGTGGAGATCTATTGTTGAAGGACCTCACATCCCAAGAACCTCTTCAGCCACTACTGGAGGGGGGATGATACCAAAGAAAATAGCTGACTACTCTGAAGAATACTAGAAGAAATAGATGTAGATCAGAAATCCATGACCGCTCTTAAAACTGCTCTTCCTAACTCCATATAGAGGGGCTTCAAGAAGTGCAAGACTGCTAAGCAGCTCTAGGATGCACTAAAGCTCGTGTATGGGGGGTCTGAGTAAGCCAAGGAGAACAAGAAAGACATCATGAAGCAGCAATTTGAAAACTTCACCTACAAGATAGGTAAAACAATGACTCAGCAATACTTTAGGTATGTTGAGATTGTGGATACTCTAATGGATGTTGGAGTAAAACTTGAGAATAGGGACATAGTGAGGAAGTTCATGTTTTGTCTTCAAAGATAATGGACTCACTACTGTGTGACCATCAAGAGAACTAAGAACCTCTCTACTATTACTCTTACAGAGCTGTATGGTACCCTTAGTAGCTACCAGATGGAGATGAACTTGTAAAATCCATCAAGCAACTTTTCCAACAATTAGCAGAGTTCAGCCCTACATGTGGTTGAAAGAGATAGCATAGAACCATATCATCATATCATATGCTTCCCTGATAACTCATAAAAAGGTCCTTTCATCACCTTCCATGAGACACCAAAGGAGAGCTGTAGGATCGGGTAAGGGTGTTAATGTTTGCAATTAGCTTCACAAGAGAAAAGAACTTTAGATCACTTAACAATTCAAATAAGGAACTGGTAACTATTTAGAAGATACTAAGCCAACACAAGTAATGTAAGTGAAAAAAGAACAAAATCATAAGAACACAAGATAAAGTTTTCAAGGAAGTTGTATATTGATTCTCTAGTTCTATTACAAGTGTGTTCAAGTATATCTTAGTTACAAGAACTTAAGACTCTTATATACTACAACCTACAACCATCAATATACAAAAAGACAGTTGGGATTTGACTAATCTAGATAACAAGATCAATCTACAGTCAAAAGGCAGATTGCCTTTTGACTAGTGACTATGACATGCCATAGCTCACTGACTTTATCTAATAAGAAAAGTCTACAGGAACAATTATGGGAAGTTACAGGCAAAGATCTTTTTCTACAGTTTGATAAAGTATGAAAGTTTCACCAACTAATGAAAAACAGGTGAGTCTTCAGAGATGCAGCGGAAGGTACAACCGATTTATCAAAAAGTAACTCAGAGAAAGCATATTTTCTCTGTCTTCAGAATAAATCAGTCTTCACATAAAAATGGCTTCGGAAGACTTTGTCTTGTGACGCTTCGGAAGACTTCATCTTTGGCTTCGGAAGAAAAGGGTCTTTGGCTTCGGAAGATTTCACACTTGTAATATTTTCAGATAAGTGTGAAACTTTTGAAGCAACTTCTTCTAAACTGTTGGCTTCAGAAGATCTTACACTTAGACTTATTTGTGAGTGTAAGACTTCTAAAGCTAGTTCAGCCTTGTTCCTTAGTGCATGCTGAAAGACTTGGTTGTTTTGGTATCCTTTGGTTGCATCAGCCTTTAATCTTTAGATGTTCCTTACAAACTTACCCTAGGCTGATGCTACCAAAACAGAGAAGCTCTTTAGATTTTGATAGTCCACATCAGGATCTTCAGCATTCCTTTCTTCATCATAAGATCTGGATCCTTCAGATTGACATAGAACCTTCTCATGTCAAAAAGATCATGCAAAGGAAGTTCAAGCATGTCATTTATGAAGTAGACATGTTGTTCTCCCTGATCTCTTATGACATACCATCTATTGGATCTTTAGCATAAGTCCATAACATAATTTGTCTTCCAGTAGCAAGAGGCTCTACTATGATTGGAGTTTGTTGAGAGACCTCTTCATGCACTCCCTCAAGATGCTCTGACTCATCTTTAGGTTAGGAGGTGGATGCCTTTCTTCTCTTCTTCTTTGAAGTGGATCTTCTTCTGACCATCCTTTTTCTCCTCCAACTGAGTGGGCTGGTCTTGAGTACCAGTTGGTTCTGTTATGTCCCTCTCAGTTGGGTTCTCCTCTCTCATAGGTTCAGAAGGAGAGAGAGGAGGACCCTGTTTATGGTAGAAGATGAAGTTAGCTCAGATGCAGCTCCAGGTTCCGGTTGTGTTGTCTTAGTAGGTTCAACCTTCACCTTAACTTTAGGTTGAGCTGGACTTGGTGGAGAATGCAAGTCCACCGGCTATCCCTTTTTTATCTTGTGCTTGATCACCCTAATATGCTAATCCATTATGGATAGAGACATAGGACCAAGCCTCCTTCTGGAGAACCCATACATCTTCAAGAAGCTCATCATCCTTTGTCTGTTAGCATACTTCTTTTAGTTTTTGTGGATGATGGCCCTTGACTTTGCAGCTTCTTTCCTTAATCTTTTCCTTGTAGCTTGCCTTTCCTTTTTGGCTTGTTCTTCCAGCTGCTTGTTGAATTCAAAAATTATGTACTCATATGATAAAGGAAGAAGTGCAGTTGATTGATAAAGACCTGTGGCACTCAGGTAGTTGATCATCTTTAGTCTTTCTTCTTCTAACTACCTGAGGTTGTTTAGTGGCCACAGTCTCTGGCTCAGGACTTTCTTGAACTGGAGAGAGGACAGGAGCATCTTTGTAGAATCTTTTAAGTCTCCTTTCGTCTTTGATTTTGAGGAGTAATTCTGC